>MPNW01000612.1:0-26518 GCA_011800805.1 Hirudo medicinalis
AATAAAATAGTAGTAATAATAATATTATTATTAATAATAACATCAACAATGTAGCGCGAATTAAAATCTTTCACCGGGCCAAGTTGTAGCGAAGAAATTCTTTTGAATACAAGAAGAAGTACAAGAACTCCCAAACACCGTCAACAACGACCAGCAGGAAGAATCAGGAAGAATTCTCGAAGAAGATTGAAAGAAGAAATACGAAAGAAGTACTTTTTTTTCCCCTTTAAAAATGTCCGTTGTAACGAGTTGCAAAACCCCACACCAAGTCCTCAAAAAAAAAAAAAAAAAATAGAAAAAAAATAAGAAAAAGGGGAAGAAGAATATTAATCTCCTGACGAACTCTGACACGAATGTGAGCGAAAAAGAAAAGAGAATGGTCCACGCAAATCTTGACATATGTTCATTGGCCAAAGTATTTTTGGTCACGTGCTGAGAAAATAAACAAATGGACGTGTAGGTCGGCCGAATGGGTTGCGTTCCTGCATGCGGTCGTAATGGCACAGTCGTGATGTGTCGTGTTCGCAACCCAGCCTGCACCGCCAGGGATAGGGGCGCTATATAAATGGTAGATCGATTATAAAGTGCCTTCACATCCCATTCGGATACATACGGCACTCAAAAGATCGACTAAATACAAATAGACTTCATGATGCCCCACAAGACGCCCCTCGGCAGAAGAGAAAGGGTTGGAGAAAACATCGGGGAGGGGCATTGTTTGCCATGCGGGCGGAGCTGCCCTTTGTAGGTGGAGTTACGATTTTATAACGCCAATGGGATGATTTCTGACCGAGCACAGTTTCTCATAATGGTAATGCGGTAGGCTATAAAATATCGTTATTGTAAATGATTTTTTTTTATTATTGCTTTGTCATTAATATTATATTATAAACACGGTTTATTGAATTTATTTTGTCTAACAACGCAATATTTAGCAATGTAATTTGTTGTTCAGTATTCTTTCAACTTGGCATAAACACAGGTGTGCAACATATTCTTGCACTGTCAATCAATTAATATTGCAACGGTTATTAACTGATATTGAGATGAACAACTACAACAACGATTACTAAACTTATAATAATGAATAATAACTATATGTTGTTATATTATCATAAAATTATTACACTGTTATTATTATTATTATTAGTAGTAGTAGTAGTATTATTATTAATGGAGGTGACAATATGTAACAATATAATAATCAATATAAAATCAATATAATGACAATGATGTTAGTTGCTGTAGTTACTTTGTACAAACAAACAAGCATACAAACATGCAAACAAATAACCAAACATAGAGAAAAAGACAAAACCTGAATCCGCATCAATGAGCCTCCATCATCTTGTTTGCGAGCGGATGCAAGAAGTTCAAAGAAAATTCTAGGATGTCGTCACATTCGCGGAGTGATTTCATTGGTAAATTGAATAAAAGAAAGTTTTGTGCAATCTTAAATTGAATAAGTGACAATTAGTTGTTGTTATTACACGCAATTGTTGCTTCATATTTTAATCGTTAAATTTGAATACAAGTAATCGATTGATATCCTTAACCTCAATCTCTTTGAATGTTCTAATCTGAAAATATTATGAAAATAAAGGGCGAGTGTTTATAAAACACGGATAAAGAAATCTCACTTTAAGGAATTGTAATGGAATCATAAATAAATAAATTATAATAGTAATTAAATTATATTAACCTCACTACTTAATTTATTGATAACACCAAATTACTAATAATTAATATTCTAACGCAATTCAAATCTTACGAATTAAAAAAAAAATTAACAACAATAAAGAACAAAGACCAATCTGTTACCAACAATTTAAATAAAGTTGGCGTTGACTGAAACACAGGGGTGGAGGGGGACGGACAAACCCAAGGGAACTGGGCTTTTATAGGTTGCTAAGTTGCTGCGTCCGACTTGGAAAAACCCACGAGGATGAGAGGAACCATGACTTCAAAGGATGCCAACACAAGTTCAAGACCTGGAAATTCCTTTGAAGTTGAAGACTTCCTAAGCAATTAATGTTATATTATTATTTTGTAAACAATGTTACACTTATGCAATTTACTATAATTTTACACTTTTGATCGACGTAAATTTGACGGCCCAGCTCCTAATCACAGAGAACTTCACGAAGAGATTTTTAGCTGCTGTTCAATCGTTCGATAGATTGTAAAACTATTTTCTTCTTACTAATTATCAATTAAGTACTTAACCAATTACAACTTAAGCACTTGACTAATTACTACTAGGTAGTTAATACTAATTTATCATTTGCGCATTTATTGTTATTTATTTAATATTAACGAAAAAGTGATTATTCGAGGATAGCAGTTTTTTTAATGTTCTATTATGCAAGGTGCAAAGTAAGATCGATAGTGGGGTTGTTTCAACATCAGGTCAGCTCTGCCAAACCAGTCAAAATTACAAGAAAATAACTTGCTACGAGCACCGAACGTAGAAGAAGGTAATCGTAAAATCGAATTACATTTGAAGGAGTTCAAACAATCTCATTCTGTGAGCAATTGATTACCTGTACGTTCACCACTCAACATTCGAAATGCAGGTTCACAAGTTTTGCACAAACACGAACTCATCGAAGTATGCCAAAAAACCATGGCAAATGGCAGATCAAAACTGGTCTCGACATGTTACATGAATAAACAATAGGTATTAATATGCCTCGTTAACAAACAATACGCATTAATATGCAAAGCATTTGTTGTTAATAATGATAATAATAAATATTAATACACGAATTGAACATCACCATTTATTATCGGTAAAAAAAAATCGCACATCCAATCTGCATTTGAAACATTAACAGCGAGGAATGAATGTAAACCAATCACAATCCAGATCGCAGAGCCTATCCACTTATGCTAATCCAGGCTTCTCTCCTCTCAACCAATCCTAGGATAGCTGCTGGTCAGTTCCTCATAGCCCCTCCTCCTCTGAATCCTTTTCTTGATTGGAAGATAGATGGCACCAGCAACCATGGCAGCTATTGGGATCCCAAGACCGATGGCAATGAGGAGAATGATCAGCAGGGACACTGAAGCCTGGGGGTGTGACCCCAAACCAAAGGTCAGCTGCCTAAAATAGAAATGAGAGGAGTCATACCTGATGAAACTTAATTATAATAATTTAATAAATTATTCTTCTTTAGTTACTTAATTAACATAACATTAATTTATAGTGGTTTACATAGATTAATGTCTGTGTGATAAACCAGTATTGATTTATTACAGATTGATTAGTAAAAGAGATTGGCAGGCACAGATGACGTACAAATCCAATGTACGTTGAATGCAACAAAAGTTTAATTTATATAACAAATAAAATAAATTTTTGAGTCACTAAGTCATTCATTGCTCGCTCCAACTCTCGAAAAGCTGCACTCGACGGTTCACGGTAAATTATGATTTAGAATGTTTTCAACAAATTGTTACATCACGTCGCAAGGGCCTCCGACCGAGACGTAAAACACGTTAGCGTTGCTCTAGTAGAAATCACCGACAACAATCGATCACCGTACGCATTACATTGTAATGTCATAACATCGGTATTAGATTGAGAAACACAGGAAGAGACGTCAGGAAGCGTGGAGAGATCCACGACGTTAAACGAAATCATCACCAACCACGTGAGGAAGTTGGTCTTGGAGTAGAACCTGTCTCCAGAAATTCCAAAGGTGATGTTTAAGCTGGACATCCATGTGTCGACATCGAGACCTTTGTGTCCGTAGAAGGCTGCAAACGATTGAAAGGATTTATCGATTTGTCGCTATCGATCGATCAGCCATTGGCAGTCGTTTAATGAAAATCAAAATCAATTAATTATTTACAGTAAATGCACTTCATTTGCGTAGCGCCACTTGCATAGCATGAGAGGTGCTCTTTGTTAACCATCTTTATATGGCACTCCTTCCCTAGGGCGCTTGCAGCAGTGCGGCCGGGTTTCGAACACGAAGCATTACGCATTACAATTGCTGTTACCGTCGTTTGCAGGAGCACAGCCCATTCTGCCAACCTGCAAGCATACAAGGGCATTCGATCCCTACAGGAAATACAATAACAACAACAAAACCAATGGAAACAGTCACTGATAGTCACTGAAAATGATGATACTGATGATGATCATTACACACATGATGATAATGATGATGATAGTGTAAACCTTACAGGATGATTACAGCATAAGGTCATTAACTACTTATAGTTACAATTAAAGATGGTTAATCGTTGGGCTGAAAGTTCATCAAGTGCCTAAATGCACCAGACGCCTCGATCCAACTTTATCTCTGCAATAAAGGAGAACGACCGTCCATAGAATATAGCAAAGCGCCCCTTTCCAATAATTCGTAGAAAGTAACAATATTCAACGACTAATAAAGTTAGAGGTTAGAGTAATTCCTCCTCAAACTCGAGACCAAATGCATCATTCTCCTTACCGGTAGCCAAAGAAAGAGGCATGCCGGCCGACAAGTTAAGGCGATGCTCGAGTTTCTGATGGGAGGCCACGGTGAGGTTTTGGAGCGACCGGTCGAGGGACACGTAGCAAATGGGCTTCCACTGGACGAAGGCCCCCACCTGGTAGCTGGAGGAAGATCCGACGTTCGTGGTGGTGTTCTCGTTGTTCAGCCAGTTGAGAGTCTAAGAGAGATTGCAGGAGTGCAATTTATTCGTGAATTCAATGCAAACTACAACGCTGTTGTTGATGTATAATAATGTAATTAATAATGCTGTTAGAATGGAGATTTTATCGACAAGTTAATTATCACAAGTTCGACTTACTGCGGATGACGTTATAAACAGATTGCAATAACAGAATAACATCATAATTCAACAAAATAACATTAACAACAAGCAAAGCCTGATATTGTAATCTTGTTAACAAGAAAGGCAAATACCAACCCTGAAGGCGCCGGGCGCCAGATCGTCATTGAGGAACTCCTCTTCCACCAAATCGCCAGAGAGGAAATTTTTCTTTGGGGCAAAGAGGGTCAAGCCGAGACCCACCCTGGGCTGCTTGAGATCGTTGTGGAGGTTCTCGAGAAAGACGTCGATTTGGGTGAGGTTGCTGCTGAGGAGCAGGTGGGGCAGTTCCAGGGCCGATTCCTCCTGACCCGAGCTTGCCAGGAACTGTTGGGTAATGGTTGGTGCATACTTAGGAAATAATATCTGAAGATACATCTCTTCAAGAGATCCTTAGAGAAGCCATTTGATAATGGAAAATAAGGCACCTCTGATGCTGTACATGCAACACCACATAAATTAACTCTTATTATTGTTATCATTAATATTATTAATATTGTTGTTATTATAATTATTAGTTTAAGGAGGTAGTTTAAGATCCTAATAATTGTGCGCGAGTGTTTTTACGCCAGTTGAATTGCCAACAAAATTGCATAATAACACGTCGTTATGGGGGGAGGTTCATATTTTCACAAAGAAGCCCTAACGATCAATCGAACGGGGCGCATCGGTGTAATTTCAGAACCATTACAACGTAATATGCACTTAGTAAATTCGTTCGACAACGATCGGAGTTAAACTTGAATGTCACGAATCCTTATTCTAATGACTTCCCAATTCTATTTGAAAGAACTCGACAGTCGAGCTCATGATTCCTACCTCCATCTTTAACAACATAAATTCAATGATTTCACAACAACTCCAACATTCCCCAAAACTCCTCAAGCCTCGCCTCGGACACTACCCAAACTGCCCCAAAATCTGACCGTTGCCACCCAAACTGTACGAAATTCGACTCGCCTCGATAGTCACGGTCTGCGTCTCATTCTTCTCCTTGTCATCGCTGACGAACCTGACCAAGTTCGGCCGATCGCTAACCGGTTTTGCCAGGTACCAGGGAAGGGTTCTCGTGTCGATGCGAGTGATGTTCGAGCCTTCGGCCAAGGAGGCCTTGTCCTTGGTGTCGTTGTACATGTAGATCTGGTTAACGAATTAATTAGTAAGTTACTAATAAATATGTCTTGTAAAATACTTAGTAACAATTGTACTGGGTTCCATGCAACCTTTCTCTTTGTTGATTCATCTGTTCTGTCATAATGAGTATGTAAGAACAAAGCAACAGGAAATAAGGGAATTTCTCCATGATCATTATTATTATTATTATTATTATCATTATTAACATTATCATTATTATTTGCATGCAAGTTGGCTCAGAGGGTTGCCATCTCTGCATGCAACACATGACGAATACATTGCTTTCACAACCCAACACACACAGCCACGAGCGCCCTTACTAGGGATCTTATGCTTATCGTCATGACGCTATCTTTTCTATATAAATGTAATAATGATCATTAATAAAACCCTAATTATTAATGTCATCATTGTTTTGTTATTGTTAACATGATGATGAATAATTAATCAATGATTATGACCATGATGATCAATATTGAACTCGACAAAATGCAAATCAATTTTTGCACAGCAATGTTAATATTTTCAATGTGAGATGTGAATGCTGCCTTCATCATCATCATCATCAACCGAGCCAGGTCACTGCCACCATCACGTCACCATCACCGGTGCATTCATGCACTCACCTCATCAAAGGAGAGGAGAGCGGACGCCAAGACTTCCCCGTCGAACTTGACGCTCCCATCTTGCAGGGACGCATTCTCCGAAGAGAACTTATCCCATTCGACGTTCATCGCGACGCCGTTGGCCGTCCTCGCGATCAACACGGACGGACGACCGAGGGTGGAATAAACGTAGTGCAGCGTGTCGTGTCGACCGATGGCGGTGGACTTAACCAAATTGTTGCACGTTCCGTTGGTGAAGGCTTTCTCGACGCTCTTCGGTGTCAGGAATTCTGTGGTGACCTGTCGGAAGGAAGGAAGGAATGTTCGTCTGACGCGTTCACGATCGGTCTCGTTCGTCGTTAATGAAAGTCGCTGAGCTGATATCGGGTTTTGAACGATTTTCGTTTGTTTTCATTACATTAATTTTCACAGAATTTGCAAGCTGGAATTTATAATTAGATGAATTATTTGATGTGTTTGTGGGTTGCTCTGACATCAATTTCGCTTGATATGCTGCCTAGTGCTCAAGCATGTCATTCTTTTAAAATGTCAAGCTGTGTTCCCAACACAATTAATTCTACAAACTCAACTATTTCCTGAATAAATTCAATTGGTCAAATTTACTGCCACCAATTTACTGTGGTTACTTTTAAATCTGTTGTACTAGTAAATGTTTTGCAAATATAATTTAGTCTGCAAATAATAACTTTTCACTGTTACTTTGATCCTTCAAATATAATTTCAGAAATGTTATCACATGATTTTTTTTTTATAAAAAAAAATTTGATGCCACCATGGATTCCAAGCTAAAAAGTACTGCAGAGAAATAGAAGGATTTGTTAGTAAACAAATTTTCTGAGCAGACGATAGGGTAAATAAACTGGTAAAAGGTAATTTTTGCTCTTGCAATGCTATTTCTGTTTAAGTAAGCTTCTTTCTTTAGGAGCCTCTGTCGCTATGCAAATGGCGCATTATAAATTAACTATTATTATTATTTCAAAAGCAACCACAAAATTGTGGTAAATACAAAATACAAAAAAGTAAAGTATCTCATCTTTTTCGCCTTGGCAATGCAATTCTTGATTAAAATAAACACTAAAATCGCTAAAACGGGCAATCTGTGATAATGTAAAGCAATAAAGAAAGTATAAAACTTCACATGACAAAAGCATCAGGTGATCATTTTAAGTACAATCATGTGATAAACAAATGTACCTATGCCAGAATCTTGATAAGAAAAAAGAAAACATCATTTAATTTACTAACATTTCTGAATTCACTGGAGCTTCTTGATAAGGACAAATTCGCGAAAAAGAAACAAATCACAGCCAATAAAACTTGACGACTCGCCATTTCAAAACAAAGCAGTTGGATGGTCATGCGCTAAGAGCGTCAGAATCCTTTTAGAAATAAAAAGCCATATGATGAGAGATGAGCGAGGTAATTTTATAATTAACTAAAAGAGTAAATGTTTTAAAAACATATTTTTAGTTATTTTTAATTGTATAATTACTTTAAAAGTTTTTTAAATACTTGAATAAAAATGTTGCTACACTATTACAAATGTTGTATATCAATTAACGCATTTTTAATTTAGAAACCCAAACATTTAGTCAGCAAACATTTCAATTATGATATAAAATAATATAATATATTGTGCAACTTGTAAAACTCATGGTATATAAGATTATTACGATTGAGATATAAAGGTGAGCAAACAATATTTTGCTTTGCTATTTTTGTTGCCTCTTTTAAAGGTACTTCGGAAAACGTCTGCAAATCAGTAGTGTGTCAATCTAGCACAAGTTTCATCTTTGCAGTAAGCAAGAATGGGGGGCTTTGCTCGAAACTGAGAAAAACCACGAAGGCAAATAACCAACACGTCGAAACAATAATAAATAAATATTTGTTTTTCTCAACAAAAAAAGGACAAAATTGGTTAGTTTTTATATTTATATCTTTATATTTAGCTGGGTTGATAGGGGTTCTCCCAATAATTCATACAGTTTCCGTTGTTTATAAACAACACAAGAGGTCTTCTCCGTTTTGGTGTAGAATGAGCTAAGTATAAACATTGTGACGGGGAGAACCCCTGAACACCACCGAGTGAGGCGCGGGGGGGGGGGGAATGCCCGCCAAGGGGCCCGGTAAATTTTAAAATGTTACAGTCATGACCTTTTCTTTGCTTTTCCATTACCGAACTGACATAACATAATTCTCGGCTGTTCTGCCTCACCCATCAACTTTTGTCGTTGTGCCAAAGTTGGCGGGGTTGGCATAAGGTCGGCTAATAAATATATTTAATTTAAAATTTGTGAGACTAGGAATTTAAGTTTAAAATGTATAAAATGATTAACAACTTGATATTCATAAGAATTTGCGAGATTATACCAAATTAGTGTTTTAGGGCCAACGTTGGCCCAGCGATGAGCCAACATTTGCGGCTAAGAACAGGAATAATATTACCATATGGTTGTTTTGAAGTGATGAAAATGAGATGAAAACTGAATTAGAATTTAATCACTTCATGTTAGAATAGGTTAACAATTTTTTTAAAATAATCTTTTGCTACTTTTGTGTGAAATTGTTGAATCGGGATGTGATTTCTCACTTGTTAATCTTCATTGCTGAAGTTTGAAAATGATTGCTTTCGGTACAGTCGCATCTGCTTATCAGTTAATACGCTTTCCCCTTCCCAAGCATCATCTTTTTATTATTATTATTTTTTTTTTAAATTGGCAGTAACAGGTCGTATTAGGCCACGCAAAGTATGCATTGGGCTTAAAGAAGCCGCTGGCAAATTGACTGACCATAACACAGACAGACATTAAAGCATTCACAATCGCATGAAGAACAAATAAATGACATAATTAAGATTTAAATCAGCTGTTGGGAATGGTAGACATGAAGAAAGCGATGCTTCTTGTCATTCTTCTGTTGACGGCTTCAGTTATTTCAGGTGAGAAATATTGCCCGATGTTAAGTTAGGTAAGTTGAACTTTGAAGAGAAAAAGCTTAAAATGGAAACTTTTAAATGCCTTCTAAATTCACATTTTTAAAATTGACATTTCCGAACAACATTAGATCAAACTTATTAATATGTTGATCACTATTACATTGTAATACTATGTAATGTTGTACTAGAGTATATAATACATTATATTATTATATTGTAATATGCATTTCACTTGTATTTTGTATTGAGCCGATTTTTTTGAGTGCGTTATGTTTCCAACTAGGATGTGAAGGCACTCTTTAATAGCTCTTCCATTTATATAGCGCCCACATGGTTGGTTTCGAACACGACACATTACGGCTATTGCCATTACCATTGCAGTAAGTAATAATAATATAATATTACAAAGTAATGTTGCAATGTAATAATAATGTAAGTGATTGAGCTTAATCAACCGGATGAGCTAACCTGCACGCCGACGATAATTATTATGCTATAAAATTAACTGTTATTGTTATTATCATTTTTAAAAGCAATTTCACATTTCAGGATTTTATCCAAGCCATGAGGGGAATCCATGTTACTATGTAAATATTAAATAATAATATTTGTTAACCGCACGTCAGCTTATTTCTTTAAATTTATACCATTCGATTCAGGGCTGGGATTGTCCATGGGGTTTGTGGTGCAGTAATTTTAAATGTCGTAAGTAAATTTTAACCCTGTTGCATTTGCTAAAACAAATAAATAATAATAGGTTTTATTGATTAAAGATCATCCAACTAAAGTACCAATAGTGATATTTTTTAAATAATATATGTTATTAAATATTATTTACGCTAGATAGTGTTTGCTTTTAGTTTGAAGGAAGGAACTTTATTTACCATAATTATCAAACATAAACATTATACATAAGGGGTAGCCTTAACGAAGCACTTGTGTCCGCTATTAGACTTACCCCGATAATGAAAATTAACTTTATAAGCAAATGAAACAACTACTTAAATTGATATTTGCATAAAATAATATTTACATTTAAGGCTATCCGCTCATAAAGAAGATCGGCGAAGCATGTGAAGAGGTAAGTAAAAAATAAAAGTATTTTAAACAACGGACGCTTTTAGGAATATAATCCAAGGATCGATATGAATACGATTGAGCACTTTATTAAATTGCCAATCAATCAATTAATAGTATTAATTAGATGTTGCCTTAGTAATTACTAATATTATTATTATTATTGTCATTGTGTTATTTTATATTGTATTTTTTTATAGTATTAAGACTGTTATCATCACCACCATCGTCATCGTGATTATTACTTGAATAGTAATGTTATGCTACTCCATGAAGGACAACGACTGCGAGCGAGATTTAATTTGCCGCAAAGGAAGGTGCTTCAAAAAAGGTTACTCTTTAATAATTTGTTGATTTACTAACCAATTAAATTATAATGTAGTATAATATTATAAACAAACATAAATGATTGCTATAAATATTTCTATAAGCTAAGTTTGTATATATTGGCAAAGAATATGATGTCTATTTATTTATATTTGTGTTAAATTTCTGTGTTTACGATTATACTTGAAGTATAACTCGCTATCATCATTATTAGTAACTTTTATCTTTATTATGAATAATTATCAACCATTAACATATACTTCTTTAAGGCAACACCTTAGCTTTGTAAATTGCCTTATAAATTGTCCACAAGCTTTGATTAAATCTGTTATAGTTTTGTTTAATAAAAGATTTTTAAAAAACCAATAGAAAACTGTTATTAACCTAAATTAATTCGTTAAGTTATTTTTTAAAACCGTTATTTGATTGAATGTTGATTAATTATTATTCCACTTTAGGGAAACGACCGCAAGATAAAATCGAATTGCCAATTATAAAAGGGCATTCAATTTGGTCAATCATTTGCAGACGATTCAAAATTAAATGCAGGAAATCTAGAATGGACTAAACTGAGAATCTTTTTTTTCGGTCGGTCGTCAAGGAGACCTCCACTCTGACATATATAGTACATCCGATCTAGGTGCAGCGGCTAACGAACTGATTTCGGTGGATAGATCTCTGTCTAACCTGATATTAGATAGAAGAAGATAAAACACTTTTCATCGCTTGCAAATGAACTTTCTAGATGATGTGATTAGATAACATTCGTTTCAGATTAATTATTCGTTCATCGATTCGAAGCCAATCTAATATCGTCGTCAAAAATATTTACGCGTTATTACTTTATTTGACGTTACGAAAGCACGAAAATGACACAGTTCGATGACAATGTTCGCTGCGCCGAAATTTAAATCAAGATTTTTTCTACGTGATCAATTTCCCTCTTATGTACTCCAAAACCAAATATAGAATTCTAACTTGGGCGCGTTAAACCGGACATTCTCGACCAAATGTACCTAGAATCTTTTGCATGCGACCACATAAGGAAGTAACAGACCAGAACGTTGAGCGAGGGTTCCCTGGACTGAGATTAGGCTTAAATGATGTTCCTGATCAACTTCAAATTATGGCTGATAACTGGGCAATCAAGACTGCTTGCCCTCATAAGCTCTCTAAGGACATTAATACATCCCACTTGTCTGAGATAGACAAAGTGAGATCACCTGGCACAAACATGAAGAATTGAACGAAAAAGAACAAACCAAACAATCTTAAGAAATTAGAAAAAATGAAAAACATGTTAAAATTTATTTATTTAAACGAAAAAGCTCATCCCCTTAACATTGGGCTCACTGTAACTGTGAGAAAAATTTCCAGATGTCGTATTGAAAACAGATTAGATGGCAAATGCAAGCATTTATTAAACCAAAAACAACTAAAATACACATCCTTCGATCAGTCAAATTATTTTTGGACCAGAATGAAACTGGGCAATTTCCACCAGGGGACCTAAAAATAAAGTCACGTGGCCTCCTGGCTCTCCTCAGCCAGCAGCTCTTCAAACTTGTCGTGCTTCCAGGTATCCGTGTCTGGCCTTGACACTGAAGGTCAAATAAATGATTAAGAAAAAAAAAAAAACAATGACATAAATGGACATGTTATCTACTATTATTATTATTATTAACAAGCAGCTCCAAATTATTACATAATTTATTAAATGGCATCTCGTTGCATAACTAAAATATTGCATCATTAAACACGGGAGACGTTTCTTTACATCTACACAAATTGTAAACGCTTTCATTTAACCAATCACTTGAACGAGAGCATCATAGTAATCTAGCAGTCACTCTCTCAGATCTCCTGATTATTACATAACAAATAACAACACATTCACCAAAAAGTAACCATGTTATAAATAACACCCACTCTGCCTTCCATAGCCTCCTCTGCCCCTGGGAACCCTCCCTCTTGTCCAATGACCTCCCCTGCTGTCACCTCTTGCCCTCCTCAAATCATTGTCCAGTTTTTCCCTCAAGTCGTGCTATCAACAAAAACCGGTCGTCATCATCTTCAAAGCCAATCACCGGGCAATCGGTCGAGCACGTCGACGAATGAATTCATTGGTGTAAGCTAATGCAATGACGTAATGCCATTAACAGAGTCAGACCGATGGAATGCCGAGTCTTCGGTCGCATTTCAAAAGCAACAAACCGACGTTGAGTTTTGAACCGACGTCATAATGCGCAGAAATTAATGAAGACACGCGATCTCCTGTCGATCTCGATGGATGACATGATCCGAGAGGACGTTTTTGGGCCGGCCGAACTCGACCAATCACTCACCTCGTAGTAGCTCTTTCCCTTTGGAATCATCTCCGGCCTGTCCTTCCAAGCTTCATACATATACCTGCCTGCAAATGTCAAAAATGGTGACCTGGCTTTAGAGTAAAGTATGATTTTGGATTACATTAAATTGAATTAAACTCTTAAAAACAGAAATGAAAAGTGTGATTGTATCCGCACCCGTTGTTAAAACTATTGATTACGACTACCCACCTGGTCTCTTTGAAAAGTCTGGTAGGTTCGAGCCATCTGTTACGAAAACAAAAAGTTGATTGACATTGGCAATCAGAGCCACGAATCACATTGGTTGTTGATCAATCATTCGTAGTCAAAATATTTCCTACTCATTGTGCAGCCTCTAGTTAGGACCACAAAATCTTTGGGATAAACATCCATCGACAAAAAATAGAGCATTGCACGACAACATAACACAATATAACATATTTATGTAACATATACAATACATTATGTTAATATAAATGGACAAAATAAGTTTAGAAATTGAATAAAACCAGACCATGTCGATGTATTAGTTATTTTCATTCTTAAAACTTAAAAATCAAGCCCTTAAAAAGGTCAATGGTGTTCACCTTCTGCAACCCTCTGCCTGGCCTCGTGGTGATCATTGTATCTGCTTTAATAGGTGAATGTTGAGTGACACTTTATAGCAAACCAAAGATCTTTTGAAAATCATAACAGGTTGTTCGTCAGTGGGGTGAAGGTCGACAAGATGGAGTGGTTACGAATAATCAATCACCATTATATTCAACGAGATCCAATGGCGTCTAGTGTCACTGGGCTTCGTCTCCGCCCGACGAACACGTTAACACACCAAACCGGCCTGCAAGAGAAGGGGATTATTAGTTAAAAATAGATCATTACTTGTAGTCCTTCACGGGCGAGCCATTCCAGTTTTCTCTGAATCTTCTTTCCCTGTGCGACCCGTCTCCGAAACCCTCGTTCACAACGACCGGTTGGATGACTCTCTTTTCCAGATTGCGGCCGCCGAACCTATTGTCGGGGTACCAAGTATTGGCCGGGAAATCGGTACCTTTACCCCTGAACTCGTCCCTCAGGGTAATGGGTCCGCGACCATCGAGAGCGCTCTTGGGAATGACGACCGCCCTCGGGTCGAGCACCTTGGGGATCTTGAAACTCTCCCTGCCAGATATCTTCCTCTCGATCTCGACAGACACGTTCTCCTCCACCACCAGCTGGCGACTGGTGGTGAGGGCAGAAAATCTGTCATTGAGCAGGAATTCCGTCTGGTCGTACCTCCTGCCCATGTAGCTGCCCTCTTCCGAGACGTCGATGACCTCCCTGTTGGGTGCCTGAGGACTGGGCGACTTCTTCCTCTTCCTCGGGATGTCGTTCTCTCTCTCCTCCTTAAACTTTCGCTTCTCTCTCGGCGGAGTCTCCCGATATCTTCGTTCTGTGTGGGATTTTAATGACAGCAGTGATAACATCCGTTGCTCTACAATGTATCAAAATAACAAGGTCTTCATTGTGTCAAAACTTATTTGAGTTTATTTAGCTAGACTGTCATTTTGTGCAATGCAAAGCACGATCATGTTTTTGAACATTTGATAGAAGCAGACTTTAATACTAAAAGCTACAGGTTAAATTAGAAATAAAAATGTCGACCGGGTTGAATTAAATGTTACAAATAAATTAAATAATCGACAAGTAAGAAATCAAATGTAAAAGATATTACACTACAATATATATATAAAAAAGCTTCGATTTCAATATATATATCTTTTGTCCAATAACCTGTTCTGGCTGTAGGATCCATTCTTTCCCTCCTGTTCATGGGGGATCTAGACCGTGACCTTCTTCTGAGGTCCCTGCTAAAGTGGGTCCCCCTCTCAGGCTCCCTGGGTGTAAAAGAGATGAACCACAGGGTGAAATAATTCATTCAGCAAATGGATCTCCCATAAGGATGAGTTTTTTTTTAAGGGGATGTTTAATACAATTTTGTTCCCATCAATGCAAATGGTTGTTATGGTTACTAATGATTGTGATATAAACAGGCAAAAATGATTAGAGCTTGAATTAGATGTTTTTGCTTCATCTCATTCCAACATATTTCTCAGCATGTCTGTTAATTAACAAGAAAAATAATCACAAAATCCTTTATTCTAAAACTGGCATAATAACAAACCAGAAACAAATAACAACATCCTTTGCTCTAAAACTAGCAGCAGATACAAACTTAACTTTAACAATTGAAACTCATGATGAGGATGCATGATATCATGAATATTGTGAATTTCATTCTATGGCAAATATCACATGAGGTAAAGTAATATTCCATTTGAAATTTGACAAAAATTATGACAAAGTATTTCATTTTCAATCAATCCCAACTATCCATTGACCTAAGCAAGCAAATTCATTGGCAAACAAAATGGTTAAGGAACAGAATAATCAGTGATTTTAGCTAAAAAGAAATTTGCACCCAAATTCAATTTGGCAACAGCCTACCTGTACCTAGAAGAATCATGTGGACTTTTCCTATCCCTTGGCTCAGGTACTTCAGTGAATCTTCTCCTTTTCATGCGTGGACTGACATCTCTTCTAGCGTCTCCATCGTCATGTCTCGCCATTCGACTAGACATTGTTTACTAAAAATCCTTTGGATAAATTCACATATTAAATGCGACATGCAAGCTCAATCGTCAAAATGTAGAAATGACGTGTGCTAAGGCTCAAACTTATAACACTCAAACTCTTTCAAACACAATTTAAAATGCATAAACATGCTGGCTAAATGTTTATTTCAATGCATAAAGGCTCACGCTAATATCTTCACAAGACGTCCGATAACCCCGGTAGCTTCGGTAATGATGGCAGATCTATCTAACGACCGGTGTTTACAAATGCACTTATACAATTACTTTGTAATTTTAATAAACAAGTTGAGCTATTTAAAATATTTATTTAAAAACTGAAACAGATTTTATTATACCTTTAATATTAAATTCAAGCTGGGTTACAAATTTAGCTACTCATCTTAACAATTTACAAAAGACAGGAGAGCCTGGATATCGTTTCAGTTATTTCCGAAGGGGCTAAAATTGACTGATGACTTTTCTTAGCCTGACAGTATCATCATAAGATTAAGAGCTAATATACCTTCGATATTGGAAACATTAGGGTGCAGAAAGCAAGCCTTCGCAAATGTTTCTGTTTACAAGTCGCAATTTCCACATTAAAGGCCACTAAATTAATCGTAGTTACATTTCTAAAATAGATTATCTTCGATAAAATGCTTTAAACCGCGAACCTACTTTCCTACTAATTGGGCGCAAAACTTTCGAAGTCGGGGGCTGTATTCAAAACTTTTAACCCGCACCTCGTAGCATTTATTAGATGCCTGACTGGTCAGAATTCATCTCTTACATGCTACATTACTAAAATAGTACATTTGCTAATTTATTACCATTTATTGCACTCCACTCAAATACATTGAACTGTTATCATTAGCCCCGAACTTTTAATCCATAATTTTATTTTTTTTGCAAACATTAATCTTGTTAATATCCAGTTCTCAGCAGTCTAATTCATACCTAAAACCAGACTTTAAAAATCCCATTTCCTATTATGTCACACACGACAAACTTTAATCATGAAAATTTATTGCTGCTCCTAAAAGTTAAAAACATAAGTTATTAAATGATTTGAGAAAGAGCTAAGCAACATGCTCGATGACAATGAATGCAAACACGGGTAACAGTCAAATTCGAAGCATCTGTTCCACTGCATCAGAGGACAGCTGAATTTTCTTTGTCGTTGTCATCTGGCGAATCAATGGTGATGTCGCTGACCCTGAGAGTGCTGTCGACGTCCTCAGCTTCGTCCAAAGTAATCGCAGTCTCGTCGACCTGCATGGCGGCAGACACGTCGCCGTCATCCTCCCACTCTGTCAGGAACAGTCTGACCCTCTTTCTGGACGAATACAGCACACAGGCAACCTTCCTCTTGCCGGAAACCGCAAACTGCGAAGCCTGGGAGCGCTCGACTACTTTGATTATGTCATCCCTGACGAGATCTGTGGACAGTTTCTTTTGGGGCAGCTTCAAGAGATCCTTAATGAACGATTTTCCAACCGCCGTCGCAATCAGAGATTCCCCGACGGGAGAAGGGCTGTCCAGTTCGGTCAAACTGAGATGTACGATCTTGGAGCTTCCTCTAGGCTGGCCATCGTCTTCATCATGAACTAGCACACAGAGTGTCTTGTCATCATAAAATTCAACATCGACAGTCTCCAACAGTTTTTTACTGTCACTGTTAACGATGGCAACACTTTCAACTATCACCCTGTTGAGAGATGGAATGTTCTTGATGAGATAAAAGCAACAACCCAAAGGCATGACCCTCGGGAGGACGGCGAGGCTCGTCGTGCCGAGTTCGTTTGTGCAGCTGCTGACGAAGAACTGACGCTCCGTCAATCCGGACGAACTGACTTTGGGATTCGAGCTGTTCACAAAGGCGATGGAAGAATGGAACTGAAAGAACTTCTCAATGCAGGAGGAGCATTCATTTATCATCCCCTTGAGACTTTCCTGGTATGTCTTGATGACCTGTATCAGTGAAAATTTAGAGTGTATCTCAGGTAGAATGTCCTTTGTTCTTTCTTTGAAGGAATCACTGGCTTGCCCCATGAAACTCTTCCACAGATTGTTCATGTCCTCGATGGGATTGACCAAGTCTTCATCTTTGAGATACTGCCCAACCCTTTCCAGTCTGACATCTGGCTTGAAATACTCAGTTATGAAATCAACAACATTGTTGACATCTTGGTTACTCCACTCTCCCATGCCCTGGGGCACCGATTCTCCAGAGAGACGCAGCTTGGCTGGAAAGAGCCACCTGTAAAATGCATCAAACTTTTGGACAGTGTCCTGGATCACCTGATGCATCTCTTCGCTCTTGATTGCCACATTGATGGCATGAAGTATATTGGCACCAACCCTTTTCTCACACAGACCCAGCTTGCCAAACTGGTTCTGAACTCTGGACATCCCCTCCATCTTCTCCATTTGAAAGACAATGTTAGTGCAGACGGGACCCAAGTTGAGGACTATGAGATTCCTAATGTGACTGTAAGAGTTTTGCACGGACGTTCCGAGACGAGCAAGGCTTTGCTTGGTCAATTCGAACTGCAGAAAGCATTTGAGGTCATCACTGGCCCTGCCATAGAGGAAGAACATCAGCAACTCAGTGCGAAGTGTTCGGTCATTCTTTTGCTTTTTCTCCTCAGCATACTTTCTCATCTTAGATTCGAACTCGAACAATATATCCTCGTAGACTTCACTCATCTGCTTCAGCACCTCTGACAAGTAATTCTCAAGCTCCATGAGCTTTCCAAGCTTCATTGCCAAGAATTTGATTTCCTCTTTGCTGGAGTTTAGCTTAGGACAAGTAAAAGTTGCGAGTCTGAGATTGGAATCTCTGCCTTCTGACAAAAGTACAGTGAGATTGTTCATTCTAGCTGATAAAACGGCATTCAAGACTTTGAGAGGCTGAGTGCCAGGAAGGGCAATTTTGGCAATTGGGACAAAGCCAAATGCAAACATCTCCAGTTCACCTGCAGCATTTCCAACCAACAAAATGTTCAGTCCATCCTGATCTTTCAACAAGGACATATCATGAGACTTGTTATTTCCTGAAGACTTAGGAGTCAATGAAGGAAGCTCAGGCAAATATGTATGAGAATTATCTTTAAACCTCTCATTCATGTCAACTTTCAGGTAATGTGACAGCTCGTCAGGAGAGCTCTCGTGAACGTAACGCTTATCGTCACACCAGGAGAGCGATGTAATGGCATGGTCGCATTGGGTGTGCTCGTACATTTTCTGCGCTTTTTCCACATTGCAAAGCTTGAATACCCCATTGCTATAGCCTATAGCCAGGACTTTACCATCTGGTCTCCAAACAAGAGAACTTACGACAACATTTTCCTTTAACTGACTCAATTGCCAAACCTTTTGCCACGAAAGTCTGTGTAAAATTACCTCGCCGGCCATTGTAGTAACTGCTACAAGATCCATTTTAGGTGACCAAAGCATAAGATCCACCTCTGTATAAAGATGTTTTTCATCAACTTGTTTGTAAAGTTTGCCTTCTTGCATTTCGTGATTTAAATTGAACGTAGTTTCAAGCTCAAGCAAAAGAAGAAAAAACCGAACGTAAACACGAATGTACTAGCGCGGTATCAGCTGTCTAACTGCATAGGCGATATCGATGCAATCTAAATTAATTTTTAGATGTTAAAAATTGCTATTTAACTATTGAAAAATTCTTTAAATCAGTATTTAATTAAAACTCACATTTCGATACTTAAAATGTTGTGTATAGCATACAATTTATATAAAGAATTAAATACAAATAAACACAATTTTTAAATGTTGTTTAACAAAAGCAAAATAATATACAAATATTTGTATACCGTTCTATGGTAATATGCAAAAAGGAAAATGGTCGTCTTGTCTTGCAAAGGTGTGGGATATATTATGATGTAAAATGCAGAGTTGCGAACTACTCCGATGTCAGTTTGAAACGCTTCTAAAACGCCACTTTTCATAAACATCACCACCCTGGAAATTAACTTTCCAAAGCTCTCTGATGCGGATAATATTCATTTTTCGGCTGAGGTAACCAGCAAGACTGTCCACCTAATTTTCGTTTAGCCTCACCAAGAAATTGTTTTTTGCCATTGTTTTAGAAAGCTCTGCGTCGATTTAAGCTTTGAAGTATCGGGAACGTTTAATACTGTTTTATCTCTATTGAGAATCGGTAATGAAGAAATGTCCTAAATAGAGACCATTGCACGAGAGACTAGTAATGACAAAAAATTAAGGGTCACAGTTCGAGAATTGGTAGTTCTAAAAGCTAAAAGTCACACAAGCCAAGAGTTCCAGACGGACGCATTTCTCGAGGGCAACCTAAGCCTTCAAAATGATGTGCGACGTGATGCCGACCATTTCCGAGGATGGCTCCAATGACAGAGATTCAAATTATTCTGGTGATGAGTCCAACTTTGAGCAGCTCATGGTCAACATGTTGGATGAGAGGGATAAGCTGATGGAGACACTGAGAGAGACTCAGGAGCAACTGGCTGCCACCAGGGCAAAACTCCAGGAGGCTGAGCTGGATCGGGATGCTTTTCAGAAGCAGCTCTCGGTCACTCAACCCCAGGTGAGCAGGGTTCTTTGAAGTCTGACTTACGAAAAAAGTATTGGAGAAATGATAATATTATTAATAATAATTTAATGATTGAATTCATTATTCAAATTTTACATAAAGTGATTTAGTTTTGTTGGTTTTTATGCCTAGATGTCGCTGATCCAGAATTTTCAAATAAATTTGGCACTTAGTTATAGTGTACCTATATTTTTCTGCAATTATCCAGTGTCATCATTGCTATTATCATAATGTCATTATGATTATTATTCACAAATTAATATGTATTTTAGTTCTCCTAAATTCTTGAACAGATGTTGTTATTGCTACTACAATTACCAACATCACCTAATGTTAACATTAACTTGTCAGTATTACTTTACTATTATTATTATTATTATTATTGGCATTATTTTTCTTGATAAGTGTCATTAATAAGCAGATCAATTACGTTAGTTGGTGGCTGTCCGATTGAGTTTAATGGCTTTAAACTTTGCATAGGAATACACGGTACTCACGAAAGAGCTGAACCATGCTCGCGAACAAGTTCTGGAGAGGGACGAAGAAATTGCAGAACTCAAAGCCGAAAGGAACAACACCAGGGTTAATATCGTTGTCGTGGCAACTAAAGTTGTAGTAATAAACTGTATGTATTTATCCAATTTTTTTTTAATGTCTGTTTAATTGTGAAAGCACTGCAATTGGCCATCCATCCATCCATTCATCCACCCATCCATTTACATACTTACACTTACATAGTGTCTCTTCCAATACTGCTCCCTGGTGGTGTTAGCTGGATTACTATTGTCACTGTAATGAACAGGGTGTCAACAAAATTTCCTTTTCCTCCAATTACTGTTGTTGCTTCAGTTATTGTTGTCTTTATTATTATTATTGTTGTTGTTGTTGTTGTTGTTGTTGGTTCCGAGCTATGGGTTCTGTGCAAACATTGCTGAGATCCTGCCGAAAAAAAATCGTTTTGTGTACTGCAATAAATCTCAAAATGCATCATGCTGTCAGTTGTGCTCAGTCCTATTTAAAGGTCACAATGATTATTAGTTTGACTGAACTTAATGAAAGCTAAGCATTTACTGTTTTCATTGTGATCATGGTTGCTGCTATCATCATCATCATTAGCTTTATCATCATTGATGTCGCTTATATTATCACCACGGTCTCAATTAATCTTGGCCGGTGAAGTCTTAGGTTAATGCCGTCGATGATGTGTAATCTTCGATATTGTCGATCAGTGTGTTGTCGCTAGGAAGATTTGTCAGGTGTTATTCTTCCTACAATATCATTTGAAACCATCTGCCCTGTTTGGTAATTTATTTTTATTTATTTTGTTAAACACGTTTAACGGGTTATAGTCACCATCGTGATAAATTTTTTTATTATTATCATTGTCGTTATTTAAAATAAAATATTATTCAGAGATATCCTCAAAAATGTCACGCCAACTTCCAATTATTTCATTGATTGTTTAGTCTGGGACGACGCGACACGACATGACGTGTCTGCTTTCTTTTCCAAGCACTTTCTTCAATCATTCCATCTTCTGTCTCTGCAGCTGCTCCTGGAGCACCTGGAATGCCTGGTTGCCAGGCACGAGCGATCACTCCGCATGACGGTGGTGAAGAGGCAGGCCGCATCACCTGCCGGCGTTTCGAGCGAGGTCGAAGTTCTCAAGGCCCTCAAGTCCCTCTTCGAGCACCACAAGGCTCTCGATGAGAAGGTTGTGTCATCATCATCATCATCATCGTCGTCATCGTTCAAAGGAATGTTAATTACTTCCACTAGTTATACTATTACTGTGTTTTCTATTATTTACTTCCTAAATAGCTATATTATTATTACCAACATTGTTATCATCATCACTAGAGCCAATATCTTCTTATTGATTATATTTCTACAGTAATTATCACTGCAAACAATCTGTTTGAAGTTATTTTCCTATCCTTCACTGCAACCACACATTAACATCGTGACAAGCAGTCACCAACTGATTGATTGCTCGTGTTGATATTATCGTGGCCTTGTAGAACAGGCGTTCATAAGCAAGTTACCCAGGGCTTATTGACATTGTGGTCGTTGAAGATTATGTTAATATTAATAATGATGTTGCTGATGATGATAATAATAATATAATAATAATAATAATAATAATAATAAAATAGTAATAATAATAATAGTTTATTTGTGAGGTGCCACGTTGCACAGTGTCAGAGGCGCCTATGTCGACTAAGTTATTATTAATTAATTAATTAATACATAAGTTATCACCATTGCAAGGATTGCCACACCATCACCATAGTTATTGTGTCATACTTTGACTGACTTTGTAGTCACCGTACATTCAACTCGACCAATTTAGTGCACCTCTTGGAAACTCTTGACTGTCATTCTTTGAGGAACTGCATTGATTCTAGCATGATTTCGTCGAACAAAAATGTTGAAATAGCATTAATTTTTTTTATTCGACCGATCGCAGGTGAGAGAACGTCTAAGGGTGGCCCTGGAAAGGACGGCACAGTTGGAGGAGGAGCTGACGCTGGCCAATCAGGAGGTGATACCATATTGTCAGTCTCGATAATGATGGAGATGTTCTAGTGAACGATACTCATGATAACGATACAGTAAAGTAAAGTATGATTGGTCATTACTTTTCCAGCTGTTCCAACTACGAGAGAGGGAAGCCAGACGAAATGCAGAGGGAGGAGAAGTGGTTGAAGGAAAGGAAACGGTTAGGGTGTCCTTAAGGTTATGTCAGTGGTGGTTGTGACAAAACCATGTAGATGGTAGACTGGCTTGTTCTTGTTCCCAATTTGTTGACCTGTTGATATGGTATTTCCTCAATTCCTCTTGAAATCACGTGGTGATGTGATGAATTCATTTTTCCTTAAAATTTCTTTTTGATTGTGAATACTACGCATGCCGCCTACATCGGTTTATTATGAATCTATAATTGTTAATTTATCTCAAATTCGTAATTTTTGAATTCCCATTATTCAACAATTATTCACCTCTCACAGAACGGCACCATATCTTCGATGTCATCCTCTGCCACGCCTACGTCCTCGGCAGCCCAGCAGAGTTCGGGGTCCTCGGACAAGGACCTCCCGCCCGAAGTTCAGGACACCCTGGTCAAGCTCTCCACGGACTTGGTGGCCACCAGGAGCAAGATATCCGAGCAGCAGTTGCGCATCTCAGAGTTAGAGGAGAACCTGGCATCCGCTCAAAAAGACCTTGTGAGGTCGCAGGAAATGACCACCAAACTTCAGAGGGACATTCGGGAGGTTAGAGAGCGGGGTTAAAGTTTACGGCGCTGCTGTCGTTGTGGTCGTAGTTGTAGAAAAAGAGAGATGAGGATAGAAGAGGGAAGAGAATGAATAGATAAGAGTGGATTATTGCAAAAATGCATGCAGTTATGTAAGACTGAGTCATTCTCTAAATTGAGTTGATAATAAAAAAAATAATAGTAATAATAATAATAATAATAATTAGGCAGTATTTTAAGCTGTCAAGAAGAGCAGATGTGAGTGTGATAGGAGCACTATGCGAAATAACAAAGAGTTCAGTAGCGATAGAGTACTGATCTGTTCCCTGTCATGTACGTCATTGCCCTTTAAACTTCATCATCCAATGATGATGAAAATGTCACCATGACAACCGATGATGGCAATATATCATCATCATCATCGCAGCAATGCACATCATCTTTTTCCTCCCCCAACCATGACCACAGTCCGTGGCCCAAAAAGAAGACCAGGAAGCACGCATAGCCACCCTGGAGAAGAGGTACCTCAGTGCTCAGAGGGAGTCGACAAGTCTACAGGACATGAACAATCGGCTTGAATCTGAGGTCGTCACGAAGGACTCGCAACTGAAATCGGTGTGGTTCAGTTTGATCTGTTATTATTATTATTATTATTGTTATTATTATTATTATTATTGTTATTATTATTATTGTTATTATTATTATTGTTATTATTATTATTGTTATTATTATTATTATTATTAGTATTATTTTGTTATTGTTGTTGTTGTTATCATATGTAATTATTTAGCTATAGCTAAATCCCTTCTTCTACTTTGAAACTATGTAGAAAGTTCAAAGAGGGATTGCTTGGGGTTTGGATGAATTTTAAATCAATTTAACGATTTCGTGGTTGTGGTTTTGATTGGTTTGAATCAGATTCACTTGGCACTTCATTAAATAATTGGTTGTTGACATGATCATTATATCATGATATCATTTCAATTCCTTTTTTCTTGATAGATGGAAGAGAAACTGAAGCAGTTAAAGGAGAAGCTGGAAATCACAGAGCAGAAACTCCAGCAGTCCTTGCCAAAGGCTGCGGCCCTTCCCACTTTGGAGGCCGAGCTTAGGCAGAGACTCGAGGCCCTCACCAAGGCGGAAGAGCGTCACGGCTCGGCAGAAGAACGGATGAGAGAGTTGGAGATGCAGCTGGCAGAGAAAGAGGCAGAAATAATGAGGGTCAGTGGATGGTTATTTTTCCTCAATTAGTTGCTGATTGATGTGTTTACTTGGGTTTGATAGCTTTGTTGTTGTTGCTCTTGTTGTTTTACATCAACATATGTTAACCACAGTGTTCAGGTTAGCTTGGAGGGTTGCATCCCTGGCTGTGACAGTATAAGCAAGAGTCGTTGCTATTACTATTATTAATAGTCATTACACGTTGTGTTTGAAACTTAGCCTGCACTGATGGGGAGCACATTTGGGAGTCAGCTCTATATAAATGCTTGGGTGATTATACTGCCTTCTCATCCTGTATGGATATACGAAGCATTTAAAAAATCGTCTACATAAACAAAAATACAAGCAGAGCTAAATTATTACAACGGTACAAAACTAACTGAGAATAAGAACTGGGCTGTCCCCAGCTTAGGGTGAGTGAGTGAGCGAAAGATTAAGAAAATGCATTCCAACAGTCAGTAGTATTCCACGCGAGTGAAATCCCGTGTCTGTCTCATCCTCAGGCCCGAAAGAGGGACAAGATGAACGAGGAGCACAACATGAGGCTGTCGTCGACGGTCGACAAGTTGCTGACGGAGTCGAACGAGAGACTCCAACTCCACTTAAAGGAACGAATGCACGCCCTCGAAGACAAAAACCAGCTGAGCCTGGAACTGGAGAGGGTACAGAGGACACTGGATGAGGTCCTGGCTGAGAAGGTGGGCAGGGCTTTGTTTTTATGAATATTAATTTATTCTAATCTTTGAAAATGAATGTTGTTGATGACCATGGTATTGATTCCTTACAGCATGCACTGATGGATCAGCTAGACACCTACAAGAAAGAGCTCAACTCCCTCAGGGAGCAACTCCTCACTCGACCCCAGGCACCCCCGATGGATGGGGTGGTGCCCCAACCACCCTCCTCATACTTCTACAAGCCCGAAGGACCTGAGGCCACCATGAGGAGACAGCAGAGGGGCAGGGAGCTTGCCTTGATGGAGGATCCATCCAAGGTGGTCGTATAATTTGGTTTTAATTTGTAATTGTGTTTTTTTTTATGACATAATATAATTAAAAGTTCATGGAATGCAATGTGGAATTACTTATCTATTAAGATAGTGAATTTAATATTATTATTATTCACATATATTTGTTGTAATAATACAAATATTAATGCATTTATTCATAGTTGATAAATATATATTATTAGCATGTAATATTGGTAATTATATTAATAATTACTCATGGCAGTAATAGTAGATAATATTAACATATATTTGCCAAGTGTGTCTGTGTTTTCATCCTAAAATTTTGTTCATGCAATTTTAGTGTGCTTTTGGTGGCACTTTACGAATTTCAACTGCTCTTTAATCCCATCATAAATAAATTTACCTCACAATTTAACAATTTAGTTAGTAATTATTATTATTATTATTATTCTGATGTTACCAACGATGCCTGAATTCTCATTATCAACAGATCAACACCCTCAACGAACAGGAATGGGAGAGACTACAGCAAGCTCATATACTCGCCAACGTCCAGCAGGCATTCGACTCTGCTGGCGTCGGAGGATTGGG
>MPNW01000613.1:5374-15374 GCA_011800805.1 Hirudo medicinalis
GATGATGATGATGACGACGACGACGACGACGACGACGATGATGATGAGATGACGATGATGATGATGACGATGACGACGACAACGACGATGGTGATGACGACGAAGACGATGCTGATGATGATGATGATGATGATAGTGGTGGTGATGATGACGATGAACTATGAGTTAAGTAAAAAATAACCAGAAAATAATGATGACTCTCGTTATGTTTAATGCTAGAGTATTTGAACTAATATTACGGATTTGGGACAGATTACATACATAATATATATAGAGTTACCATTACTACATTACTTTAGGGACGTCCTTTGGGGGGTAATGATAATGCCCTCCTCCCCACTCATATTTTCCCCTTTCTTTTGATGAGAATCAAAAATTTTTTAGAATTAGTTCGGCTTTCCTTTCAAATGAATAGTAGAGGTTGGACATGTTACATAATTTGATTACTTTCTGGTGATTATATTATCTATAAAATGTATGAGTGTTTTAGTGTCTTTCAGACGCTTTTCATTTCGCTCTAATAGAACCTAAACAAAACATGAAAACAATATTTATTTTTACAAGGTATTCTTTGTATAACTAAAATTTTAAATATTTAAAAATATTTTTTAGAATGTTGACGTATATGCATTGTAAAGCAATTAAAATGAAAAATATTAAAATAAAAATATTAATTTTTGCCAACGCCATCGCCATTTGTTTTTAATTTTCAGTTGTTCGGCAGTAGCATTCGTATCGAATGCACGAATTACTTTGCACAATTTGGATTAGAATTTGGAATAGTTAAGGTATATTTAATATTGTATTGATTTTTGGTTTTGCTTTTTTTTGCATGAGCTGTTAAAATTATGTAAAGCCTCATCGATATCTATTAAGCAGTAACTTGTCTATAACAACTTACATTTGTCAGAGATCACTTTTTTTAAAAACTTACTTCCATATTGTTGACGCAATTGATTTCGACATGTATTTAATGCTTCTGTTATTTCAGTTCAGCTCTGATTTAACAAACCATAAACCTGTTTGTTCTCGTGTCTGGTTTAAGTACTACCTTGTCACAACCCTCATGAGCAAAACCGAACCTAAACTTCACTTTCATAATAAAAAGCACCTCATCATCATTACAGTTGCTATGTGCAGTCAATGTATTGATAATGTTTTACAGAAACCAAATGGAAACTCAGTCACTCATGTCTCTGGCAGCAGAAGACTCGAGTAAATGTGAGCAGATAAGCATTTAAAGCTAGCAATGATTGGATCTATCATTAAATTTAAATTATGTATTAGGGTATCAAATTTACAAATGGACTGGAGAAAATTTTTAAAATGTTCTTGATAAGCGTTTAAAATAAGTAAATCAGAACAACACTAACGATACAAATGTCTTATGATTTGCCCATTTATTTTAAGCATTGCCAAATCACTGTGCGAGTCCAATAAATGTGATTCCTTATCATTAAGATGTCTGTTTAACCTTCTCATTTGTATGACAACAGACAATCTTGTGACCCAAGAGAACAGACTTGTCACCAAAAAGAGGCGTGAGTTATTCAACTGATCGTTGCAATAATTACAATATTTATTACAATAATTACACTATTAATTACAATAATTATTACAATAATTACAATATTTATTACAATATTTATTACAATAATTACAATATTAATTACAATAATTACACTATTAATTACAATAATTATTACAATAATTACAATATTTATTACAATAATTACAATATTAATTACAATAATTACACTATTAATTACAATATTTATTACAATAATTACAATATTCATTGCAATAATTACAATATTTATTACAATAATTACACTATTCATTACAATAATTACAATATTTATTACAATAATTACAATATTTATTACAATAATTACACTATTTATTACAATAATTACAATATTTATTACAATAATTACACTATTTATTACAATAATTACAATATTCATTACAATAATTACAATATTTATTACAATGATTACAATATTCTCGATCCTGAGTTGCTCACCATCGAGACTGCTCAGATGGACTCAAGTCCTTAACCATCTCAATTATTTATTTCGAATTAAAATGGAATAAACATAATTTCATAACAATCGATCATAATAATAAAACCTTCAAGCGATTGCGTCTTCTTCTCGACAGCATTTTCTAAAAACAACGTCCACTGCACGGCATGCAGCCATGAAATTGATGCTTACAGACTGGACATGATGAGGAGGCATCCCCTATTGGATGTCCTACTCTGTAAGGTGGGCTTAGATCACTCGGTCGATTCATCTCTCGCTTTTATACGTTCGGCCGACCGAACGATGACTTGGGCCGACCTGGATTTGCATCTGTAAAGCTTTTTTACTTCCATATCTTCATCGCCATGCCGTTATCTTACGAGCAAACGAGTAAGACCGAATAAACCTTGGTCTCGTTCTTTCAGAACTGCTACACCGTGCAGACGACGAGAGAAATCCCGATCGGAGAGGACGGGACCGACAACCAGTGTCGCTGGTGTTGCAACGGAGGCGAACTCATCCTGTGCGACTTCTGTCACAACGTCTTCTGCAAGGTCTGCATCGTCCGGAACCTCGGCACAGTCCACCTCAACATCATCCTGAACGCCGGTAAGTCTCGGGCGTCTTTAAAACGACCCGTCGGGGCCTTCGCGCAGATGGAAATTTAACTTTTTATCGACATAGGCGAGGACCAAAAGTGGCAGTGCTACGTTTGCGACCCCGAACCTCTGGCGGGACTCGTGGCCAGGTGCACGGAGATCTTTCAGGCCGCGGAGGAGGAATACGACTCGAAACCCTCGCACAAGAAACCCCTCATGAGCCCCGAGCGGGACGATGCCGAACTCTCGCCTCCTCCGGCCATGCCCCCGAAGGCAAAACGCGGCAGAAAACCGGGCAGCACCCTCCCGAAGGTTAATGCGCTTTGTGTTTATCGTGATGGTTGAAGACCATTCGTATCATTGCATTATTTAGCTTATTTATCAAACAGGAGAGCATTCAAACAGTGAATACATGTTTTAGTGCTTGGATGGATGTGTGCAAAAACCAGTGGTAAAACTGAGATTAGCCAGGTGTTAACAATTTTGAAATGTAAGGTATGAGATTGCCAATTGCTGGAATTAGTTTTAGTGAACTACTTTTGGATTTTTCGAAGCACGTCAATAAAATGCTTATGATGGGCTATGGTTATGATTCCAAGCTGGGGAACAATATTCCAGTAGAGGTTGTATGTATATGCAGTAGATCGGGGATCTGACGGATTTGTTACCGATGTTACTCTCGACTTCGTTTTCAAAATTGAGACGACTGACGCACGTTAGATATTATTTAGATATTCAATATTCTATTTCTAACCTCCCTTTTGCCAAACAGAGGTCCTTGGACATGCTGAAGAAGGAGCACGAGGCGGCCAGCGAGGCGGAGCTCGACGAGATCATCGGAAAGATGGAGGAAGAAGAAACTAGTGAATTTATTGCCGGAATGGATGATCCAGATTTTTCTCTCGAGGAGCACCTGGAAGGCATTGAAAAGCCAAAGTCCACCCCTCCGCCAAAAGACGAGATCGTCTACATTAAAACGTCCACTGGGGAGGTCGTGGCCCTTCGGGCCTCCTCGGCCAAGGAATCCGTCGGATCCTCTTCTTCTGTGCCTAAGAGACCCAAGGGGCGACCTAGGATCCATCCTCTGAAAGATGGGTCGACTCCCCAGCACGGCCAATCTGCTTCCTTGAATGCTGTGATTCCTGGCAAAAAGTATCCTCGTTCTGGCAGCCAGTACAAGAATTCGATGAGCTCTCTCGTTGCCATGGCGGACGTCAAGCTCTCCTCTCGTCCTCCCGATATAAACCAGCACAACATCTGGTTTGTCTTGGAGAAGCTCTTGGCCTCTACCCAATCCATGACCATGGTTTTAGCATCCCTCAAGGAGGATCTCAGGAGGGCCAACACTATGTCATCGGGGATGGGCAGGAACCCAGAGCTGAGGAAGAAGAAAGCCGAGGTCTCTGTCAAACTCTGGAGGGCTTTTCTGGCCTACAAGAAGTCCTTTGTCGACTTGGAGGTTTCCTCGAAAGATGGCAAATCCCACCAAGAAATGGGAGAATTCTATGACGACGGAACGGCCGACTACGAGTACTACAACGAGGAGGATTATGAAGAGGGGGAGTCGGGCATAGCCACAGCTCAGGTCGGAGAGGAAGAAGAGGAGGATGGGGATGAAGAGGCTCTAAGCCATCGGCAAAGCATGGAGGGATTGGCCAACGAGGGGCAGTCCGGCCAGCCAATGAACGGCAGCCAGGTAGACTTTGTTAAGTACGGGCTCTTCGTTCGTCGAGATGATTACGGCGGCATCAATTAACGACGATTGTAACAATAAAATTATTATCCATCTAAAATTCTAATCTTGTCGATGCATGCAGATGATCATCCAAGCTGATGATGGAACCCTGCAACAAACGATGCAGAAATGAGATCTTGAATCCACGTTGGACTGGATTGGTTTTATTAACTTCTCAATTTTCTGTTGGTTCCCTTTTAGTTATATATTAGACTGGACTTTTGTCTTGTTTTGATTCTGATACTTAAAATGCATGTTTTGTTTATGGTTTAAAAATGTGGATAGATACGGCTTGTCAAATAACGAAATTCTAATCGAAATCTGGTTTGTGAAAGATATTGAGGTGAAAATGGATAAATAGTTGAGCTTTGGTAGTCCGAGTTTGTTACATCGTGGTAAAGTGGTTTGAGCTGGAGCGCACTCGGTGATCTTGAGGTCACGGTCTAAGTTATGTTTAAGGTTCGTGACCTTAATTCTTTCTGGGTTTGACGTTAAGTGGTAGAAGGTCCTTATTGGGCTAGGGCTAGCGGTTGATCTAAGTTTGGCTCTCGAAATGTTGAAATGCACCGAAGAATATACTTTTAAAAATGAGAGCAGTATCGTTTTAATTCTACATGTTGGCAATAAAGTCGATAGTCATTTTATGTGGAGTGTCGTATCCTGCACATAATTCTAAGGTACCTTTATTCACTTTTAAACGTACTCGTACTGTTAGAACAGATTGTTTCTGCCACAAATCGATCGATAAATCGAAGTTTGGAGTTCTGTTGATTTGTGGTTAGTTTGTGTCGTGCTTTATTGAGTTTATTTTCCATCAAGTAATGCATTCGTTTTGTAATATATGCAACAATGCGAAGCTGGAATCGTTCTTTCTCCTATCGGTCGATATTAGTAACTCAAAATAAAGTCTGTTATTTTCTGATTTTTCTAAAACTCCAGACTAAGTGCTTTGACATTTCTAACGGCATCGATGGGAAAATTTAACGGTAAAGTATTGTTAGATGGAAAAAAACGAGTAAAAACACCAAAGAAAATAAATGTCATCAGAAAATTACTTTTCCCTGAGGCATATCTATGTAGAACCTATATAAAATTACTTATCTTTGTATGAGGTTTTTATTTGTGGGATCCAACTGTTAGTTAAATATTCCTGCTAATATGTCTACTCAAACACTAAGAAAGCACTTTGATTCAATTGGGCCCTCAATTTAAATTAGGTTTTAACTCTTGGGAAATAGATAGGGTCGTTGTTTCTCGAGCAACTTATTATTGAAAACGTAATAATATCTTTTTAGTTTGTTTAGTGATGGTAATTAGATAGGCAAAATGGTAGCCAATAAGATTTCAACATGTTCAACTCTGTTGTAAGTGTTCAAGATTCATAAGCAAATCCTGTGAATTTGTGTTGATGTTTGATAGATTTAATTACCAGTCGTTACCTCAGCTGTTCAAATCCTACCTTTACCTCTAACAATATAGAATTTGGAAGACATGCTTTACTAAAGTGATGCTTTACTTTGATATTTACTCTCAATTTGCAAATGTGGCAAAACCATTTTGTTGGCTTTGATTCCCTTCCAATCCTGTTGTTTCCATTTCAATTTTTATCACCGACCAGATTTTGATTGCAACTTCTCAAGATGATTCCGACTTGTGTAACTTTCCAAGTGAGTCCAATTTACCCAATAAAGCTGATTTATTGACTTCACCCATCGTGCTTACTGATAACCTAATTAGCATGTTAATGATGCAATTTGAATGCTGTGGGCTCATTGGCTGAGCTAAATGCCAGTGACCCGATACGGCCGTTAAGCACGTTATGCGAGCATTGTGATAGCTGACTTTTCAGTGAATAGTTTGCTCGAGTGCACGTCTAAATGTTTAAAAATCATCTTTATTAATGTTTGTTTTTCTTATTCTTGTTCAAATATTTCTGAAGGAAATTCACGAAATGACTCCCTTGGAACAGGAGAATGGGTTCCCAAAGATCGCACTTGCCGCCAGCCAATGAGAGCTGACACCTTACCTTTTTATAACCTCACTCAGTCGCACAACCTAGTCAACCAGTGCCTGCCGCCATCTGCAAAGACATTGCTTTGACACTCTCAAGAAGGAAGCAATCGAAGTTGAACTCGTATCAGATCTTGTTGCATTGACTTTCCATCAGGAGACATGGGTTGTCTGATGACGAAAAGACCTCATCCCACGTCGTCCAGCGCTGCTTTCCTTTTGGAACTCAATCCTTACCTCTTCAAAGTGGCAAACGTGGACGACACCGGCGAGGAACAAAATCACGGCCTTCTCGAAGTCAAGGACCAAGAACTCCTCTTTCATCAGGCGAGCACTCTGACCGTACTTAGAAACGGCAGCTGTAGATCCAACGGGGTTGCTAACGGTGCGGCTCGGGGCGAAACGGGCCACGACCCGTCGACCTCGGGCACCGAAAACCCCCCTCCCATTCGTTGGCCCCTCAAGAGCCTGAGGCGCTACGGCTTTGACGCAGATTTGTTCTCCTTCGAGAGCGGGCGAAGGTGTGTGACGGGCCCCGGCATCTACGCTTTTCGGTGCGACAGGGCGGAGACCCTGTTCAATTTGGTCCAAGATTCCATCATCCGGCTGGGTCAGGCCGAAGAAGAGGAGGCCAGCAGGAGGCGTCTGTTGCAGGCGACCAATCAGAACTCTGCGTCCGGATTTGCCGGCTTTAGGAGCCGATTCGCTGGCCCGGCCACGTCGCCGGTCGTGACCTCGCACGACCTTTCGACCTTGTTTGGCAGACGGAACGATCTCCAGCAGCAGCAGCAGAGGATCCGATTCAATCGTTCGATCAGCACACCTTGTCGAGGTTTGTTTTTTTCCGAGAAAAGAATATTCGCCCGACGTCTCTTTAATTGAGGTACTACTCAGATTGACGTTCAAGGCTGGAAAGTAGGTCGCTTGTCCTACGACCGTCATTTATCTGGGCTAACACTGGATGATATTGATTAATTGTAAATTAATTATTAATTAGATTATGTTATTAATTGTTAATTAATCTAATTAATTTAATAAGTTAATTTATGTCATGTAAATCAGTACACTCTTAGACAACTAGCGACGCCCTGCCCTCGCCAATTTGTCCCATCCCTTTACGCGCGCACGGGGAACAATATTGCCAAACGACATAAGAATATAAGAATGATTTTTCCGAAATGATAACTGCTGCTCTGACTTTCCTCATCCCAGAAGGTGACCGCAACTACGCGAACGACGGCAGGACTCCGCAGTCCCACGAATATCTCAATCAGCAGACGAACGGCAACGACTCCGGCAACCGTCACTCCAACTTGTACGTCAATCGCGACGTGGACCCGTCGTCGCCCTCTGCCGACCGGCAGACCGTCCAGTACGCCCAGCTCATGGTGCCGCCGAGGACCGGGAGCGAGAGTCCGAGCGCCGGAGACGGGGTAGAAGACGACGACTACGACGAGGAGAGGGATTGTTTCGACCCCGACCTTCCTTCCTACCAGGCTTGCAAGTACATCAACCTCTCCAAGGTCGACGCCAGTGTTTTCGAGGGCAGGCACATTGCCTCCGTGCCTCATCGTCTGCGTCAAGGAGATGTTTCTCCTTCACTCGCGACTGCCGCTACCTCCACGTCTGCTGCTTCCGGCTCCACTGCCGCCAATGCGAGAATGACACCTGTGGCAAGGGTCACTCCACTCAGAAACTACGTCAACGTCAACGGGGAAGAAAGGATGCCTGCCGAGGGCCACGAGGGTCTGGTCAACTACATCCAGCTGGACCTAGACGGGAGTTGTTTCGCCAACAACGGAGAATCCTCGAAGAGTGCCGGCTGCCCTTCCGGAGATTCTAATGCGGAGCCTCTGCGACGTGGCGTCCTGAAGTCGGACTCCGGAATCCAGAGGTCTCCCAGGGCTGCCGGCGGATCGGCGGGAGACAGTTACGCGACGATCGACTTGAGAAGAACCAGGGCCATCAGCTGTCGGGCGGTCCTTGCCGAGACTTACGACGAGGGGTCGAGAAAAACCAGGCACAACAGCAACATCGAGTCTTGAACTCTTGACCAGCAGATCTGGTTTGATTCTTAGGATGCACTATTGCAGGTCTATTCGAGGATCAAGATTTTGAATGTTGTTAGTTAGCCGTGCATGTTAATGAATGTCCACAATCATGTTATCATTATTATTTTTAACATTGTTATTATTATTATTACAGTTAATCTTTAATAATAATTATTATTATTATTAATATAATTATTAAATAATCAAGTCACCAAGTTTCGACGCTGTGTAATCTTTGTCGGTGTTCGAGTCTAGGTTGCGCTAACAGTCGACCATTTGAGATTTCATGGCGTCATCCTTCGTCGTCGCGCTCGCGTCTCCGCTCGATGCTTTTTCTTTCCAGCAACTTGTTTACGTCTTCCAGTACATTCACGAAAAATTAACCCGTCGCATCTCGACCAGATCGGACGATTGGAGATGCTTCGTCCATTCCCAGGTCCGACGAAGGGGCCGAAATTTGTAATCCCGAACTAATATTTTCTGGAAGAAGCGCTCGTGGCCGGTCTCGGCAGTCCTCGGGCGATGTCAAAGGTGGCAGTCGATCCATATCATCCGTCGTTATAATATGTATATATATATATATAATATAATAATATAATATATATATATATAATAATAGTAATAATTGTCGTCATAATTATCATTGACTTTTATTTTATTTGTTATCGCAATTATCAGCGGACGTCCTTTCCATTTCTCTCGTGTCGGCGTGCCCGTGAGACCGAGCCACACCGAGGTCGATGAGAACCGGCCGTGGTTTTCTAAAGTTTCGTCTCACGACCGAGTTAAATTCAAAGCGGAATGATCGTTCATTTTCTCAAAATGTCAGTCGACGCCGCCAGTCGAACTGCCAATATTTTGGGTCCTCTTTGTGCGTTCGTCGTCCTGGTCGTCGTCGTCGTCTTCATCCTCACCTCAATTACTGTCTCAGAGCATGTCTCTTCTGTCGTTTTTCTTTGTGTCAGTCTATCCACTCATTCTCGAGGCCACCGGCCCTGCCTGCCTCAGACTATTTTTTGAATTTGCTCGGCTCAAAGGTGAGTTTAAATGCTCCGTGGTGCTTATTTATCAGCATTATTCGGTCATCATCAACGTGACCGTCCACAATCATCATCATGGTCGCCATCATCATCATCATCATCATCATCAACGATAAACAAGGTGCCTAGCCAACCATGGTTGCCATTTTACCGTTTCTGAAGATTTTCTTTGAGCCGCCAGTGTCCTTCGCACCACCGGCCTTCGTCCGACCGGTCGTTCGGCAGTCCGTTCAATCGTCCGACGGTCTCCTACCGGCCGACGTCGACTTGAAATGCCTTCGACGATCGGATAATTAATTCGACTTCCTAAATAAGTGATCATGTCTTAAATATTCCACATCGATGTCAGGCTATTATTTGATTGGATGGATCTTTCCAGAAACCGACCGATCGGGAAAAAACGGACTTTTGTGGTGATTGGTGATTGGTCGGCTTTTGAGTTGAAACCTCATCATTTTCTTGCTGTACATCAACACAGTGTGCGTGGTTCCATTGGTGCTCCGTGTGCTACTGTAGTTCGACGAGTGCATTACATAAC
>MPNW01000613.1:20534-33939 GCA_011800805.1 Hirudo medicinalis
GATGATGATGATGATGATGAATGATGAGTGAGTGAGTGAGTGAGTGAGTGATGAGTGAGTGAGTGAGTGAGTGAGTGAGTGAGTGAGTGAGTGAGTGAGTGAGTGAGTGAGTGAGTGAGTGAGTGAGTGAGTGAGTGAGTGAATGAATGAATGATGGATGGATGGAATGACAAAGGAGTGAATGAATGAATGTGCTTGGATAAATGAACGATTGATGGAGAACAGAGCTAATGAAATCATGGCAGGAGGGATGTCTTGAGGATGCATGTTGATGTAATCGTCTGTTGAATCAATGCAATACGTCTGCCCCGCAGAATAAGAATAATAATAATAATAATAATAATAATAATAATAATAATGACAATGATAATAATAATAATGACAATGATAATAATAATAATAATAATAATAATAATAATAATAACAACAATAATAATAATAACAACAATAATAATAACAATGATAATAATAATAATAACAATAATAATACCCTGATATAATAATATAAATATTATTTTTATTTTTATTTATCGTTTGAATTCAGAGCGCAATTAATTTGAATAAACATTCGGACGCCTGAAGATATTATTGGTCTTACAAAACAAAATTTCCATCTTTACATCAATTTGGTGTTACAATATTACAGCGTAATTACACGTAATTATTATATGTAATTGCATTATTAATTACAATTACATATGTAATATAATATGTAATTGTATTATTAATTACAATTACATATGTAAGAGCTGAGTACAAGAGCTGGAGAATATGCAAATTTATCTTGCAATAACTCAAGCGAATGATTCCAAATTATCTCCTTTGAGATAAGCATGTTTTGTTGTACGTGATTAATCTCACGTACACGGAGGTGCTTGTGTGCAGTTCTCAATTAACATACAATACACGTACGCTGTACACAGACACGTGATCAAATACCAGAGGTCCAACTGTAAGTCTGTTACCTGAAATATGTGAAATACCTGCTAAAGTACAAGTACAAGTACAAATACGTCGCATGAATGTACACACGCACACACGCACGCACGCACGCAACGAACACTTCCATGCGCATTTGTATAGCGCATGTTCAAGAATGCCGTTGTCGCCATATTGACTTTCACACACACAAAAAATACGTTATGACTCCGTTTTGTCCAACAGGGATGGAGATCTTCAAAACCTGGGTCACGCCGATGACCAAGGAAGGGAGGAGCCAAGGTCGGTGATAGACGAGCAACCCCTGCCCAAACTCGGAGGCCCGAGGTTCAAGCAGGTGCAGCAGAAAACTTTCCAAGTTCTGGAAGAACAACTTCAGCCGTCTGGAGAAGCAGCTCCTGTTGCGACAGCTGCAGGTTGGTAGCAGATGGCTGGGTAAATAGGGGAGGTTAATTGGGGGTAATTGGGGAGGCCGTTGGGCTGGCTTGGGCCTATCGGCAAAATCATTCGCGGACAAGAGACGTCAGTCTCTTAAAGTGGAAAGCAAAGAGCATAAGGAAAACGAACGTGATGAGCCTTTTTTCGGGACTCAGAATCTGTTTGCCAGACAAGAGCCTAGAATGTTGCTTTTCTGTGCATCGTGCGTTGCGCAGGTACAAAAGAATCCTGCCGTGAACTGTAAACAACTTCCCACGTGATCTGGAGCACATTTCACGAGCCACTACCAAGAGTCAGGCTAAAAATAACTCACTTGGGGTTCCTCCAGCCAGCAGCGGCCAGAGGGATGAACGTTCTGCTGAACCGAGAAAGAAAAAGCTGTGTCTGAGCTACGAGTTTTTCCGACGTAAACTCCGCGAGGAAACAATATCATGGCGATGTCAAGGAATTTTAAAGGGATTAATTTTTGGTTGTTCCAGTCGAACAGATTTGAGATTTTTGTTTTTTTAAATAAATAAAAGCGTTAATCGTTAATCCAGCAATTGATTTGAATTTGTTAAGAAGACAAGAGCAATTAATATTCGTGATAATCTCTCTCTAAATGAAATGATTTATTTAAAACAGATGATTATGTTGCTCTACATCAGTTCATCATCATCATCATCATCATCATCATCATCATCATCATCGTCGTCGTCGTCGTCATCATCATCATCATCATCATCGTCATCATCATAGCATAACAATATTATGATAACATACATCGTAATCACCTCCTGATATCAACACGAAAGTCAGCAACTGTTACAAAAGCACCACAACTCGGCCTGCTCGACAAATGTGCATTGTATTGCCAAACATATGTTCCATTTTAACATTATCATTATTTTATATTATTATCATTTTATATTATTATTATTTTTTATTATTATTTTATATTATTATTATTATTTTATATTATTATTATTTTATATTATTATCATTTTAACATTATTATTATTTTATATTATTATTATTATTATTATTTTATATTATTATTTTATATATTATTATTTTTTAAGAACTTACGAATAACCATGATCATTCTTTGTTCAAAATGTTGAAGCCTATGAATGATGAATTGCTATTAGACGTGCATTGGTTAAATAGGCCTCTGACGATATGCAAATGGCGCATTATGAATTAACTATTATTATTGTTATTATTATTATTATTGTTATTACTATTATCATAATTATTGTTATTATTATTATCATCATCATTATTATTATCATAATTATTATTGTTATTATTATTATTGTTATTACTATTATCATAATTATTGTTATTATTATTATTATCATCATCATCATTATTGTTATCATAATTATTATTATTATTATTATTATTATCATATCATCATAAAACCATTAATTATTTACTTCCAGAGGCTCACAGACCATCTTCTATTTTCGACCGCAAAAAAGACGAAAGATCGGATTATTTGAAAGCGAGAGGAAACACAATTCAAAAAGCCTTCGGAGAGAATCCTTTCTAAAATGGAGGACGTGCATCTCTCTCTCTCTCTTTTTACAATTCACGAGTTGCAAATATTTTATGTACATTCTTTTTTTTTTAAAGTCGTATTCAGTTGTCAAATATTTTCTACGGATCCATTTTCAGTAGCATCGAACACGTGCACTGTCCGGCGGATCTTTTAGCAGACGACTCTGGCTTTCGGGCTGCTGCCGGTTGGTTCTTTAAGCCGATAGTTTCGTTCTTCAGTTATTCACATTTTTTGCTTGGAGTTCTTTGCTTGACAGCGCCTCACTGATTGAACATGATTGAACATGATTGACTTATTGGTATTCATCGAGTTACAAAAATAAAGTTACACAAAAAAAGTTAGATATTTGTTAGCTGCGATCAAATCGTGCAAAGCCAATTTGGAGTTTTTAATCGATTGAACAATAAGTCGGACAACTAAGCTCGGATAAGCGGTAATACACTTTCGTGGGTAGATTATAAAATTATAAAATCTGAAACGATGATCTAGGGTCACTGACGATTTTGGATGAGACTTGAAAAGTGTGCAGCCTTTAAGAAAGACGAGGTTTACAAATGTTTTATGGAAGTCTTCTTATTTTTATTTATTTTTTTGAGAAAGGAATTTTGGAATGTAAACAAGTTGCTGGCTTTGAAAGATAACAGATGCAAAATAGGGATCAATGATAATGATAATGATAACGATCGATGGCTGGATAAGACAAATGTGGGGGGTCCTATTCCTAACAACAATTAAATGGAAGGAGGATATCGGGGATGTTTCTGCCAATGACACTGAATGAATTAAAATGACACTAAATTTAATTTTGTACATTCAAGCCACTGACTGAGCATTAAAACTCCAGTAATAAGCACCAAACAGACGAGGAGGAAGCCAAAGAAAACGCAAAGTGATGCAATTTAGTCCAAATCTGGGAATGTCTCGTAACACTGCTGAGAGATCGTGATCGGACAACTCGATGAGATGCACAGCTATAAAAAAAAAACACAAAGATTCTTCGGCTCCAAAATCGTCGCAAATTAGTTTCAATGAGAAAATACACAATCATAAAACACAAGGGGAACTCAGCCATGATATGAAGCAAAAATACACCGAGCCTTACAACATTTAAAGGGCTGTGAAGTTCCCCTCGTCAAAATCACGTTCATCTATTGCTGACGTTCACACCACTCTAAAGATAAAGGCCAGATCACGTGCGCTCGATTACATCTCGAGGACACTCAACAATATCACAAAAATAGGAGCCGTGCAGAGGCCTGTATCACAACACGTCAAATCCAATATCAACACGGCCTTCTGCCGACAGGGACTCCGAACTTCTACTCGCGAAGGAATGCAAGTAGCGGAAAATTGCGGCGAATGTTATTTTCGTTCGGGTTGTTAACCCTCCGACGGGAAGCAACATGGAGGAATGATATCGAGGAAAAAAGATCGGGAATCGGGCAACCTTGGTCGAGCAGAAAGGGCCGCCAGTAAATGGCAAATGACATGAAAAAATGGACAAGAATCAAACATCTCAGTAAAGAAAGTTGCTCGATTGTGCACACTTTACGATTTGTGATTTAAGATTTATCTGATCGTTGCGAAATTTTAAGAGCATTGAAAACCAAAATGAACCGATAACGAGGCATGGCAACCACTGAGTTGCGAGGTGCAAGGCTAAGGTGGCAATCAAGTTGGATTAAGGAAATGGCCAAGACGATGATGATGATGATGGTGGTGGTGATGATGATGATGATGATGAGGAAGATGAGGATGAGGTTAAAGGTTTCGAATATTTGATTTCAAACTGGCACATCTCTAAGGAGCAGGACACGGAGTTGAAAATATTCCGTGCGACGGCATTTAAAGACGGCGCCAACGATTCCGCCACTGGTGTCAAATGGCGTTTTTGACGACACGAAGAGTGCACGATAGCAGCAGCAGTGGCAGTGGCAGCAGGCCGAGAGCAGGTGAACGTTAAAATCATCGATCTGGGCCGGCGCTCGATCTCTGGAAAATATCTCAAAAAATAATTCAAAAGGATTTAGGTGGCTCGAAACGCTCAATCACGTCAATAAATGAAGTCTTTCTCCGTTACCAGGATAATACTTGCGAGTTAAGCCTCCGGTCGAACTCTAGTTGCAAAAGGGGTTGAGAGACTGGTCGTAAGATCCCAGGGAGAGCAGGCTTTGTTCCTTTGACTTCAACAGGGAAGTGGTCTGGTTGGCGGTGTTCTCGTCGTCTTCTTCGTAGAAGTCGTCGTCTTCCGTGATCTCCGACTCTTTGGATTTCAGGAACCTGTTAAAAATCTTCGGCTCACCCAGGAGAGGATGAGACAGGGACTCGGAATTCGCGTTGCTCTCGGATTCGTCGTAATCCTGGCAACGGAAAAACGAAATCGATCGATCATCGATCGGACTCAAACAATTAACTTAACTTCGTAACTGGCAGCCAAAATTTCAGACACTAACGACGGAAGCCACAGGGGCCCTCCTTTTAAACGGGCTGTCGTTCGGTCTGGCAGAGTGACCTTTTAAGCCCGTAGAGGGACTCTTTCCGCCGGAAGCGAGGCTGACGTTCTCGTTGCCATCCCTCAGATAAACACTGGCGTCAGAGCTCGAGTCATTCCTGATGGAAGCCACAGAAGCACCAGGGAAGTCGGAGGCTTTACTGAGTCGCTTGCTTTCTCCCTTGGTGCCCTCGGCAGGACAGAGGCCGGTGTCGACGCCCCGGTCGTCGACGGAGACGGTCACCCGTGGAGACGTCTTTTCCACCGTGATCAGAGTGGCAGACGATTCGTCTTGTCTGTTTTTGAATTCGGCCTAAAGGAAACAAAACACAATATAATACTACGACTCGGTGGACAATAAGAAAACTGGACGGCATTGGAGAATCCACCTGCGACCTACCCTGACATTCTGAGAGCTCAAGAAATCAAAGGACTGCGGATACTTTGAAGGCTGAGAAGCATACTTTGGATTTTCAACCTTCACGATGCTCTTTTCCCTGTTGGGGGTTTTTAAGGTGTTGATGATGATGATTAACATATACCAACAACTTTTATTACTTCTGCACAAGGCCATCAACTGTGCAAGATCATCAACTGTACAAGGTCATCAAATGTGCAAGGTCATCAACTGTACAAGGTCATCGACTGTACAAGGTCGTTCAAACTATAACTCATCCCCGGCCAGGACGTTAGAGACAGTAAACAACAACAAATGTTATGGCAACAATGTAAGGAGGATTAATGCAACCCTTGAAACAAAAGTTCTTAATTCTACTTAAGCTATGCTAACATCGACCTCAAGTAGCAACGGTAAATGCACAGAATAACGACAGTTCGATACCGACGATGACGACGACCACGATCATGATGATGACGATGATGACGACGATGATGATGATGATGATACTAACAACTTCATCTTCTTCCTCCTCTTCAGACAACAGAATATCACCACAGACACGAGGATGATGACGGAAATCAAGAAGGCAAAGAAGAAGCCCAGAGCTATGTAGTTGCCCACTGCACGAAGGGGACGAATATTATGTCAATGTTATGTTGTTGTGGTTATTGATTATTATAGAATAATAAAATTACAATTAATCCACAAAATTAACTAATTAATAATTAATCATAGTTATTAATAATAGTTAATCATAATAATTAATCATAATTATTAATTAATCGTAGTTATTAATAATAGTTAATCATAATAATTAATTAGTTAGTGTAAATAACATTGCACATCTTCCCTGCATTACGACCTGACACAACAAACTTCAAAACTAAACAAATATATCTCTCCATAAAAAGCAGACGTTCCAAGACCGTGTAGCAGCTCATAAAAATTATTTCCAATTGAATCAAGAAAATTGAAAATAGTTCCACGATTTCCAACCACTCTCGTCCATGTGGGGGAACATTTCTACGCTCCTGGCGGTGGTGACGTTATCTGGAGATTCTGCGAGGCCGACGGTCGCATTGCTTTCGGATTCCGACGTGAAAAATAAACCCGCTGCGTCGACAGTTTGGTGGATCTCCGATTCGGATGGGATCAAACTTCTGTCGAGCACTGCAGCATGTTCTTCTGCAGCTGCGATGATTTTAGCCATCGTTACCTCGACCACTCTGTCGACGACTTCAGAGGTCGACCTCGACATTGTCGAGACGATGGATTCGGCCTTGCCACCCTCTGTCGCGAATGTGGGAAGACTCTCGAATGTTTCGTTACCCAGAGAGAAACTGAAATTTTAAGGGATTTAAAGTCATTTATTATCGTCACATAAGTTACATTTATGAGCTTTTTACAAGTCTTGCAAACAATTTGGCTAGCAATTGAAGTCAAGGTTTTAAGATTACACACCAGATTTTAATAACGGTTGAAACGTTTGGAAAAAACTGACATGATGAAGACAAGGTTAAAATAAATTTGACTTTTTTTTTTACGGAGACAATAACTGAGCTTGAAAATTAAATTTCCAAACACACTTATTACTACAAATGCTTACATCAAATAATAACAACAAGAGACGTTTTTCCAAAAGCTAAGAACTAACTTCGTAATTGTCATAATTGCTGAGAACTAAGAGAAAGTCTTGACCTAGACAGCGGGCAATTTGTATCTTTAAAACTTGTTTAATAAGTTTTTGACGTCAACAATAAATAGTACAATGCCGTTAATCCACCACAATTCGCAGAAGCGCTCCTACGTAAGCCAATGCCTAGCACCGTTCACAGAACAACTTTCATTTTTTTGGGTACCTGTATTGATGTTGGACTTAATCATGCCTTTCACTATTTTAGTCTAGAATTATTAAATTTTTAAATTAAAAATTTTAAATGTTCAAAGTGTCGTTTTTTTTTGCATTAGTGCAGTATCTTTACCAACTAATCAGAGAAGGAATTTCTAATATTTTTTATATTTATTTAAAAATAATTTTAATTGAAATTGTTAAGATAAAATCAAAAACATTACAATTAAAAATTTATTTTACAAACTTTTCCGAAATGGTTCATTTAATGCCGATTCCCAAGCTCTTCAAATTAGACCGCCTGATTTCAAAATTTTGTTTTTCTTAGAGGAGGGCCCTCTAGTACTATATTAACTTTCTTGATTTGAGACAAAATGGGTGACAAAATTGATGATGTTATACAGGTATATTATTCATTCGAAATCAAGATTTAAGCATTGTTCTGGATAGCGTCGTGTCCAAATGCGGAACTGTTTCATGGCCTTGCATTCCAATTGAATTGTTTTTCTTTTGCTGACTTTTATAAACTGCTACATTGTTCACGTAGATTTAGTTCCTAACTTGTTCTCGTTAGTGTAATTGAAAACATATTGCAATTATTTCTTGTTGGTCTCAAATGATAAATAACTGAACTTAGTTGCAGATAATTTCATTTTCTAAACAGTCATTTTTTAAAATAATCTGCTGCAGGGAATATTAGAGAGAGCCAGACAGAGGAAAGATTTGCTCTCAAAGATGGTCTCAAAAAATTCTGATACCTCTCTGCAGGATCAAATGGAAGATGAAGTTGAAAAATCAAACCACAAGATTTCAGGAGAAGAAGGTTCGTTGTTGAAGCTGCTATTTTTGAGCATGCAATGATCTTGAGCTGCTCCTAAGGCTTGAGTGAATAATTACCTTAGATTCTTGCAATAGCTGTGCCAATGATTCCATCTTTGCGCTAAACATTTGTCACAGTGACTTCACATATCAATCGATTTAAATTCGTACATTTCCAGAAATAAAAACCAATTACGAGCCACCGAAAGAAGAACAACCAATCATCGACACCCCTACCAAGATCACAGAGGTCCCCGTCCTTTCTCCTGGACAGCCCCAACTTCACAGCACTCCTGTGACTCCAAAACTCGAGAGCATCGACGGAAGCAGACGCGTCGACAATAAGGTTTCCTCGGTGGCTGCCAAATTTTCCTCACTGTCCGAAGCATTGAATTCGAAGAGTGCTAGCCGCATAAACGTCATCGGGGGAGGCATAACTCGAGTCCAAAAGGTTTGGTTGTTTTTCAGCCCAAAATTGTCGTGGTTACGAGAGATTTTAAATGCCACCGATGCTATTAATACCACTAAATTGGCCACCTGAATTTTATTTGTAAATATTGTATATTGTATTGTCACTATTAGCTAATTATCTTGTGACTGAAGCAGCTCGTTATGTCACATCACAAAGCCATGTTATCCTGACCAGCTCTCACTTTCACTGTCATAATAGCAATGACAACAATCATACCTATTGTCGACAGAAAGGGCAATTGTGCATGCTGTGTTGAGTAGTCATAGTGCATCATTGTTGATGTGTTGTGCATTACCTAACAAATGCTGGCACATCCACAACAACATTCTAAAAAGAGTTATTATTATTATTATTATTATTATTATTATTATTATTATTATTATTATTATTAACATTGATGCCAGTTATGAAACTATTATAAGAGCTACTTTATTGGCACATTAATTCTCAACACCAATCATGTCTCCTCAGACCACGTTGAACGTCACCAACGAAGATACTGTCCTCGATCCCCCAGAGACCAGGAAACCCTCGGCAGCAGAGAGACTCGGATTTGGCCAATCGCTGAGCAAGGAAGATGAGGGAGTGAGTTGATTGGCTAGTGAAGCTCACTTGTGATTTCCCATAGGCCAATAGGATGATGTTAATCGATAGTTAATTTCCCCATTATCTTGATAGGAAAGCAGCACCCGACCCAATGCCTTACGGTCAAAGGGCAGCCCTCCGGGAGAACCTCCCACCCTACGTTCCGAGTCGCCCACAAGGCAGAGGGGGAGATTGGCACTCGCTAGTCTGGCTTCCATGTACTCTGAAATGGATGCAGACTCTTTTGGATGCACCAAGGAGTCTCGCACTGTGAGCGACGTCACCGACTTCACCGCCAAAAATCCCGTCGATGTCGCCGCGACTACCGCAAATCATCCGCCGTCGAAGTCCGAGGAAAAGTGCACGTTCGGTCTTTCGCGTCTTGTGTCCAAGAATTCCGAGGTTCGGCGATTTCCTTCGATTACGTTCTGTCTTTACGACCTGCTTTGAATTTCCAAAATTTAAATACTTAACAGTCATTTGCTTTCATTATGTTAATTTATTCATGCCAATTACAGCTTGTGAGGAGGTATGCAAATGGAGGCGATCGCGAGGATTGGAACTTCAAGTCCTCCAATACCCGAAACAGCACCACGACCACTCGACCTGCTCCGACGAAGAGGTGGACCGCTCCTACTCCGCGGACCACGACCTCCTGTTTTACGCCGTCCGGCTCGATTTTGACTTCAAAAGCTGCAGCCACCAACCACACCAGGATCACAAATTCTGTCGCTGCTTCCGACGAAAGTCGTCCGGTCTCGGTCGTTTCGGTGCCATCGAAAATCTCGGTCGCCATGACTGCCAAAATGTTCGAATCTGGCGCGGCTTCGGCGGCTGCCGTTTCGCCAGCTGCACCGACCATGTCGATGGCCAAAGCCAGGGCAGCATTTTTTAACAGCCTGGCTGCCGGATCGAGCCCGGAGCCCGACGCTCCTCCGTCGAACGACCCGCACAGGAGCTCTGCCGTTGCTAATGCAAGAGCAGCTCCGGTCGTGAAGCCTGCTTCAAGAACGACTCCAGCATCTGGAGGCGCATCTTTGGCTGCCATTTTGAAATCCGTCGGCGCGACGGCGGAAGCTTCGGCAGTCGAGGCGGGCACCTCCTCGGCGGCCGGTCGCACGTCGACTTCGCCGTCGACCGCCACTTACACCACCACCACCAAGCTCAGCCTGGCTTCAAGACCTCTAATTTCTCCTGCCTCTGTTGTTGATGGACTTTTGTTGCCCCTCAAGGAAGAAGAAGAAGAAGAGATCAGTCCAAAGAAAATCCTGAAGGTGAAGATTAGAGCATGAATTCTCTTTATGTTATGATGATGATGATGATGACGATTTTCTAGAGATTGGTTTGCTTTTCCAGGTGAGCAGACGAGACAGCTGGGAAGATTCCAAGACCTCCGTGGAGGTGGAAAAAGATGACGATTTTGTGGAGGAAAAGAGACTCGGCGGAGATCTCGCAGGAGTAACGGATCGGGACGAAGAGGACGACGACGAAGACGATGGGAACGATGTCGCCATAAACGACGAAGACTTCGGCGACACCAGCCACGACGATTCTGGTCGCGACGACGCAAACGACATTGAAATGTGCAGCGACGACGACGATGATGATGAGAGTGAAGACGAATTTATCCTCACCAAGCCTCTGATGAGCGAGGTAAGAATATTACGAATACAAGGAATTTTATTATTATTATTATTATTATAATGATCCTTATTAATATTCATTTCAAGGAAATCAACATAATGAAGGACATAACCAACGTGACCACGCCTTCCAAGAATAGCAACTCGGGAAATTCCAGGACGACGACTCCGAACAAAGTGGAGGAGCAGCAGGCTGTGGTCACCTCTCCGAGCAGAAGTGGTGATGACGTGAGTGACCTCAGTTTGAGTGCATTACTCATCAACATGTCATTTGTGTAGAGACTTTTCTCTTTGTAACGTTGGATCAACTGCTCATTGGTCGTCATCGTTGATCTTGAGTAATAATAATGATAATAATGATGATGATGATGATGATGATAATAGTAATAACAATAATAATAGTAATGATGATGATGATTTCAAGTCATTTGACAAGCATTTCATGGCGTCGGATATTTTAAGCAGCATCATCATCATCATCGTCATCATCACGCCATTGATAAAGTTTGAATTGATGATGCTGGTGCATTAATAACCTATACCCTTGACCTATACCCTATACCTTGATCATTTGAAGGTGACGATGAGGAAGACAACGAAGAGGAGGTCGGGGTCCTTCCAGAAGCCGAGAGGTTACATTTCCCTGCACGAGTACAGGCAACTGGTGAGCTGCTCTCAGTGACACAATTTTTGTATTGCAATGAGTATTATAAGGACAACATTGAATTACTGATCGATCACATGATTATTTTTGTGAATTGTTGTTGTTATTGGTAAAATGGAACTTAACCTGTGACTGACTTGTATCCAGTTTTTAGCTGGCTAAAAATACCTTCCCCCATTTTAACCAATCAGCAACAGAGCAGGCCCAAGAGCCAACCCCCTCCTGCAAAGCCTCGAAGGGTAAAGAATGATGAGAACGCCTCATCCCAGCAGCAACAACAACAAATTTCTAACAACAACAATGCAACATCTCCTTACAATGGAGTCGTCATGTAAGTTTTGCCAATGTGATGATGATGATGATGATGACACATTAATGAACAAAAACCATTCAGATGACTATGATAGTTGGTGAAATGACTATGCACAGGATTATTATCATCATAATAATGATCTTCAGGAGGAACAAGAAATTGTACCCCGACTTGTCGTCCGACCTCACGACCTCAACGTGCCATCCGAGTTCAGGAGGTCACAAAACCATTCAACAGAGGATCAAGGTAGGGACGGATGGCAGCAAAACAAATTAGAATTACATTTACATTAATAATGTATAATTTATAAACATAAACATTTAGGTATAAATGTCAAATGTAAAATGTCAGACAAAAAAAGAAATACTTATTACAAGCAATTGAATAACATTTAAGTGTCGGTGTTGGGAGTTGAAGACCAGACCAGCGAACCAACTCGAAACTATATCCTGCTTCTTAATGTGCACTTGCATGTGACAATTTATTCATTCACTCGATAGGAGCTGGAAGACATGATCAACATGGAACTCAATGTCATCCATCAGACGAGCAATGCCCTCAACAAGTGCTGCCATGACCTGTCCTCTTTTGCTGGATCCCCAGAGGCTGTCGAATGCCACAAGCTCCTCCTCATGGCATGTAGCCCAAGGCTATTGTTTACGAGGATTACTAGCTTAGCCAATCGCCTTTTGCCGATACTGTTCATTGGCTATCTCTAACTACTGAGACAAAGTTTATTATAACTTTTCATAAAGGATGGTTTATTGATTATGTTAATTCCTGCTTTTAGGCAAGAAGAGGGAAGCTTACATCATCGAGAAGCAAAAACTGAATGCCATTAACCAGCCCCATGCCCCCTACCCACCAGGGTCGAACGGGCCGATGGGTCGCCTCACCATCAGCGAGATCAAGCTGCCCATGAAAGTTGAATTTATGACCAAACTTGGGACTTCGGAAGGTTTCTGACATTTTTAATTGTTATCCTGGTTATTGACTAATGATGTATTTAATAATTCGTTTTATATTTAATTATTCAATTTGAATTTTATTATGCATTTGTATTTAATAATTCGTTTGTGTTTAAAAATTCATTTGTATTTAACAAATTAAAAAAAAAATTTCCTGCATGCGGTCGTAATAGCAACAGTCGTAATGTGTCGTGTTCGCAACCCAGCCTGCACCGCCAGGGAGCGCCCTCGGGTAGGGGCGCTATATAAATGGTAGATCGATTAAAAAGTGCCTTCAC
>MPNW01000613.1:36032-56353 GCA_011800805.1 Hirudo medicinalis
ATGTGTCGTGTTCGCAACCCAGCCTGCACCGCCAGGGAGCGCCCTCGGGTAGGGGCGCTATATAAATGGTAGATCGATTAAAAAGTGCCTTCACATCCCATTCGGATACAAAAGGCACTCAAAATATTGGCTGAATACAAACAATTCATGTTGTTTTCATTTGTTATTATTTTAATGGCTTCATGCTTCTTATCTAACTTATCATTGTTATTAAACTTTTAATGCCTTGACATCAAATCTGCATTTAAATGGCCATTATTCATGTCATGACATCACCATGTGCCTTGTTTCTGTTGCCATAGATACGACAGCCCACTACTTCCTATTGGCCGTCAGGCACAACAACGTGCTCCTCTTCAGCCAGATGGTCTCCACCCATGAGGGTCAACTCAACAACAAGCACCACCATCGTCACCGCGACTATCTGGAGTTTCCAAACCTCATCTCCCTCAACAACATCGAGCAGGACTTCCAAGTTGTCGTGGAAATCTTCGGAATGGTGATTATGATGGTGATGATGATGATGGTTGTCATTGTTAATGACGTGATTGTAGTGCACCTGGTTATGTCGAATGCATCGGGTCTTGTGCAAATATCATTTTTTCATTTTCTTCAGTCCATCACACGAACGCAAGACCAGGGCACTCCCCGCAAGACCCCAAGGAAGACCCTATTGACGCCAAGGTCGTCTCGGAGGTACGAGAGCCCGGCAGGCCCGATGTCCGTTAGAACCACCAACTTTGTCCATCTGGCATCTGTACATCTGGATAAGAATAGGGTTACATCGGATGCGTTTACACTGGAAAAGGTGGGAGATGAATATATTATGCTAATCGGCTTTGCTAATTAATAAATGCACGTTGATCACTTTACCTCTGACCTCTCTCAGGTACCAAGATCCTGCCCTCTGCAGAGCTGCATATTCATGAATGTCAGATGTCTCATGGAGAATGTTGTCTACAAGAAGGACTTCCTTGTAATGAATATTTAATGATTGATTTTAATTAATGAGCACGAATGACAACTAATTATGATGACATTCCAGACCATGTTTGAAGATGTGAGTGGCTTTGGAGCCTGGCATAGACGATGGTTCTCATTGAGGAACGGACTCCTCTCCTATTGGAAGTACCCAGATGATGAGTTGAACAAGGTTGGTGACGATGCAACCAATGATATCGACTCATTGACCTCGAGAGTCTTGCCACCAATAACAATGAACCTTCATTCCTGCAGGAACCAATAGGAGTCATAGATCTGAAGACCTGCATAACTGCTCACATTGGCTTAGTGTCGAGGGACGTCTGTGCCCATCCAAACACGTTTGAGGTGGAAACGACGAGGAAGCAGAAGAGAGGCGACAGGAACACACTCGTGCAGACGTGCGACGAGAGGGCAAACTGCACGACCGTCAGGTAATCCTCGACCAATCAGAATTGCTTAGCTTGCCAGGACTGCATCGTTGTTGTGGTGTTGAAGATGTTTTATTTTGTTGTTGTTGTTCTACAGGTATTGGCTGGCAGCAGACACAGCAGAAGATCGAAAATCCTGGTGCAACAGTCTCAACGAAGCCTTAATGAACTTGAGGGCATGGCACCCGGATGCCGCCAGGCCCTCCTCCAAGAGATAACCACACCCACTTAGGGACAAAATCGTTTACTAACAGCTTTTTGATACTAAAATTACTTCGTTGATCATGATGGACGATCTTGAGGAATTGATTTTAACTGTTACTGACAAGCACAACGACTCCTTTTAGCCAGCTTGCTTCCAATTTGCGATCACAAACCAACCATTAAGACGACTATCGTGCAGACAATTTGGAATGAAAAATTGCTTTTAAATTTGTTAACGTTTTTGTCATGGTTTTTCTTGTCGCTTTTCTAATGATTTTATTGAATGTGAAAATGGACGATATCTACCGATCTTAAATTTATTTTTCGTCTTCATTTATATTTCTTTGGTGCTAGAGAACAAACAGAGAGACTGATTTGATTTGGAGTTTTAATTTCTATGGAGCTTGAGCACTTCATGTTTTGCGCAAAATGAGGCGGGATGTTTGCAGACACGATCAGATTTCGACCGTCCGGCAAAAATTCTGGCAGAACCAAAGACTTTGCGTGCAGGTGCATCGCAAGATGGCGAACCTTGGGTTGTCTAATGCCAAGCTTCCGTAGGATCTGAGGTGACAGTTTCTGGAGATACAAATGTTGTGGTTAGGCGAGCAACGTCTGATTGTATCGTTTAACTCTTTTTCTCTTACCTGGGGTGCAATCTTGGAAATGTGAGAATATTTGTGGTCTCCAAGGATGGGGGTGTTCAGTCCAAAGGCCAGGTGACACCTTATCTGATGTTTTAAACCTGGTGGTGGTAAGAGTTTAGTTTAATCGGGGAGTTTGCAAGGTGCATTGAGTTGATTGCTATTGCAATGCAACAGCCCACCTGATTCTGGCCTACATTCGACCAGTGCACTGTAATCGTTGCTATCGAGAACCTTGTAGTGGGTAACTGCATTGCTGATATGCCTCAGCTTGACCTGATTCTTCAGGGGTCTCATGTCCGTCGTGAACTCGGGAGCAAGGTTCATCTTGAAATGAGCATCGTTAATAATCAAAGCGAATATTTATGAGTCATAATAATAATAACAATAATAACAATACAATAACAATAATAAGTACTGTACTTACCCTGTACTTGTCGCCGATGGTTTCCTCGCCAATGGGGATGTCGATGATTCCTGAAGAGCAAAAAGAAATAAGAAATGTTGGCATGAATATTAGAATTACATAATAAACAAACAAGCACTCATTCGGTTCAACGTAGAATGTTCAGGGGAAATAAAACGGGGGGTCGTCACCTTCGGGAGGGTTGGGAACGCTCTTGGTGATGGCCCAGTAGACCTTGACGACCTGTCTCTTCAGGAACATCTGAGTCAGTAGCTTCGCAGTTTTCTCAGTTCTAAAAAAAATTAGATTAGAAAATATATACTTTATCATATCAACGATATCATTGTTACAAACATTATCATCATCATCATCATCATTATTATTATTGGTAGCAGCAGCAGCAGTAGCAGAAGTAGTTGTACTAGTAGCAGTAGTAGTAGTATTGTTATTAAAGCCAAGGCACAGACCCTGTCAGCATCAACAGTTAATGTCCAACTATTTGAAAAACAAACAATTCCATGACTAATGAGATCCTGCATTGTAAAGAATATCCACCAAACGTTTCACAAAATCCCTTTTTTTTTCAAATAGAACCCAAAACAAACGCAAACGAGTAAACAAATGCTCGGAGAATAAGAACAAAAATTATTATTAAAAATTATTTTATAAATTATTATTAAAAAACATTATTAGAAGAACGACGACAGAACCGAAATGAACCCACTTTGCCAGCAGCATGACCCCCGTGGTCTCCTTGTCGAGCCTGTGGACGATGTAGTAGGTGCTCGTGTTCTTCTCTCTCCTGGCTGCCATCTTCTCCAAGAGGGAGGCCACACTCTTCGTGATACCAGGACCGCCTGAGTAGAATGAGAAATTAATTATAGTTATTTATAATTAATAAATATTTATATTAATTAGAATAATAGTGGTGATAATTGTTGTATTGTTAGTTTATCTATATCAATTACTATTTATATTAATACAAATTATAATTAATTAATAATTAATTAATAAATTAATTAATTATATTTATAAATAACTTATTACATCACTGACGACATCGTATCATCGCATCGATTTGTCGTTGCAACACATCCACCAATAATGGGTGATGATGGTGCAGATGTACTTACAAAATTATATTAAACAAGACAACAATGACCACTGTTGTATCATAATCACCACCATCATCATCACCACCATAATAATAATAATAATAATAATAATAATAATAATTAACAATAATAATAATAATAATAATAATAATCATCATCACATTTCCACCACTCACCCTGGGATGGAAGGCCGTAGGGCTTGTTGATGACAAGAAGTTCCTCTGTAGGAGTTGTTAAGCTTTAAACTTTGAACTTTATCACACGTGATAATTTATCGATTGTTTGCAACTAAACACTTTTTAACTAAAGAAATTTTTAACTACACACGATCCGAACAATCCAAACGATCCAAACGATCCAAACACGCTACAAAGGACACTCGAATGTGAATCTCGTCATTTTGCGAATTTTTTTTCCCCACAAACATTTCAATTCCAAGCACAACAAATATTTGTTTCTCTAAACTTTTACAGGGAGATCATTGCCGTTATTCATCGTCGTCGACAACATCATCATCATCAACACCATCATCACATCCTCCATCATCATCATCAACAACTCACCATTCTTCATCACAACCTCCGTCATCACCATTATTCATCGCAAGCCTCATCATCATCATCATCACAACCTCCATAATCATCATCAACGCCATCATCATCATCAACTCACCATTATTCATCACAACCCTCATCATCATCATCGTCATCAGCTCACCATTTTCAAAGAGGACGGAATCACAGAGCATGGACACAAGGTCCAAGTCGATGAACCTTTGCAAGTCCTCCGTCTGACTCTCCAGGATCCTGAAGCCCTTGCTGTCCCTCTTTCCGTCCCACCTTCCTGGAGAAGCTGGAACGAAGGGTTTAATAAATCATGTTAATTAGGTAGACATGAAAGGAATCATAAGTGACGTCGAGTCGAGAATGAATCATCGATTATTTTGGTTAACAAGACATCCTGGAATCATGAACCAATCAGCATGAGAATAACAATAACAATAACAACAACAATAAGAGCAGGTTAACCAGAATGTTAAATTCCTTAACAAGTAATGAATCTCATCCCAAGGATCGTCATCATCATCACCAACCTTTCTTAGGTCTGTTCTCGCCGTCGTCATCCTCGTGGCTTGGTAAGATTCCCTTCTCGAGTCTCATTTTTAAGACGGCCTCATAAGCAGTGTGAGGTTGTTCCAGGTTTGCCGTCGTCTGCTTCGATCTCAACGACTTCATCTCCTTGCGCGTCATGTTCTCGATCCTCGTGGTGTTGTCGTCCTCCACGACGGGCTCCTCCTCCAGGTCATCAAGGTCGAAGGTGAACGGGGGCAATTGACTGAAATCTTTGATTTCGTCGTCGCAGCTCTTCAGACTGAAGCTCTCTGCCTTGCTCAGTTCTTTTGGATCGTTCTCGTGACTTCTGTTTGATCTCGACTTCTCAATTCTCGTAGGCTGCTGCCGTCGTTTTGAGGAAACGTCGTCGTCCGACTTGTCGAAGAACTTCTCGTCAAAGAAGTTGACGTTTTCCGTGTCATTGTTAGACCACTTTTTCTCTGCTTCGGGAGGATTCGGAGGCAGTTCTGATGCTTTCCGCAAAGAGCTGCGACGTGGCATCGAGGAACTCACAAATTTCTCAAAGCTTCCGTCAAACGTGGAACTTTCCTCGGACTGTTTCGAAGAAAAGTATTGTTCTTCGATGAAGCTTTCCGGCTTTCGAGCATCCTTGCGTGGTAAATCTTTATTATTCGCTTTGCCGTCGGGCAAATCAAAATACTGCTCGTCAAAAAAGTTTGCAGAACTCGTTTTGGATCTAAAAGATTCTTTTTTAAAATTGTCACGAACCCAATGCTCGCCTTGGCGAGGGCTTTTTCTAGAAAATGAATTAAATGTTTCATAATCAACATCACTTGGGGGTTCCCTCTGTCGCCTTTCTTCATTGAAATGCTTTCGAATATTCCTTCTGTCACTCTCATCTTCTGTTTTTTTAAAGGGATGATCCCTCCTGATTTTGCCATAATAAGTGACTTCGACACAATCGTAAGGCTTTTCTGCAATCCTTGCTTCATCTATAAAATCACTTTCCTTTGCTCTTATATCTTCATCAATGTCCTTCTCAAGTGCATTTTTGCCATCCCCAAAATAATCAAACTCGGCCTCTTCAGCTGATCGTTCGACTTTACTGTCGGCACGGATTTCAAAGTTTTCTGAACTTTCAGTTATGCCGTGCAGGGCTCTGATCTTTGATTGCAGTTGGTTCAGGTCATCCATTTCAACTTGCGATTGTTTCCGAGATGTAGTAAAGCGAGGCGCAGCCTTTTCGTGAGTTTCAAAGTAATTGGCATCGGCAGGCGAGTTTAGACATCGAATAAAACTAGACATCGAGCCTACATCGTAATTCGCAAATAATCTTTTTCTGAGGCAATTCCTCGTACAAATCGTCAATCTAATCAGCGCCATACCTGCACTTGCAAAATAACTATGTACGAAAATTAATGGCCTCGATCAGTGTACGACTTTTTATCGCGAACATAAACTCTAAAACTGTTTTGAATCCTTCAATTTATGATGCAAGAAAGATCAGCAGCATCGAAATACATGAAACTTTATCACGAAGTTTAAAACAAATATAACATAAAAAAAAATACTTTTAAAATAATAACAGTCTCTCAAAACAAAATTCGGGTTTTAGCAGTTAAATTCCACGACGGACCACCATGCATCTGAGACTTCTACTTTATCAGTTTTCCGTGTCTGTAGTGACTGAATTCGAATGCCAATTTCATTTCACCTACATTCGAACGTTTGTACAAATCTGGAGTCCATTCGATGACGAAAGGTGTAGAAATTGCGTTCTGCAAATCGTAGGGATCATAGCCTGCACAGACGTATATGAGGATTATAAGTCAATAAAAATAATTTCTTTAAACGTGTCAACCACTTAAATATAAGTAAAACTATTGAATACTTTTCATTAAAAGAAGGTTACTACAAATAATATTAAACATGACATTCTTGATTCACACAGTAAATACGATGTATACGAAGAAATGACAAATTACCAATCTTCAACTGGGTTTTCAAATGGAAAGGTTGGATGTGTGGTTTGCCATAACTTATTCTGTGTCCACTGTCTTGGGGCTTCTCGAACTTGCTGTACGTACCGTCTTTGTTCTCGATGAAACACCTGTACAGAGGCAGTTTGTTCTGCCGAGCAAAAAACATCTCACTTAAGATGCAAGAAATTGATAATCCGATAGAAAGGCTTTTGCATGCTCTCGGAGCGATAGATCCTTGCGTCGGCAAATAATTTACATGCAGAGATGGGCACGAAATACAACATCCCAATCTGAAAACAACGAATCATCTGAAATAATTCAGGCCCTCGTCGTTTATTAAGCAACCTCGACAGAAATACAAACGAGGGTAGCATTCAGAAATCTTACGGAGGAAGTCGAGAAAATCTGTTGGACGTGGCCGGCATTGTGGAGCTTCCATGTGTACCTGTTGAACGAGCCGTGGGGAGGAGGAAGGGGCGGCAGGGATTCGAAGGTCTCCACCGAATCGGGGAGTCGTTTCTTCTTGCTGCTCAGGGAGGTTATCCTGTGGAGGAGCACGCTGAAGAACTTCTGATGCACGTGGAAGAGCAGAGGCCGAGGATTGCCTGGATCGGAAGTGGAACGTTTGACATGGGATTTTGAGTCATTTCAACGTGAGCATAACAGAAATGCTCTTTTATTATTATTATTATTATTATTTTAAACTCTGTTTTTGTCATACCTTTATTCGTCCTGCCACATTATTAAATCATGCCACAGTTTGTTTTAAGTCACAAATTTTTTATGCTCAATAAGATTAGTCTTCTGTTTCGGGCGATGCTTGACTCTGCATGGCATTCTCTAAAAATATGACGTCGTGGTACCCTTACATCGAGTACATTTGATCATGTCGTGATAACATTCATTTATTGCGATCACCTAATTTTTATCATCAGGCACTTACAAAGCAAGCCGATGTTAGACTTTAAATAGAAACTCTAAACAGGTTTTACCAACCACTGCACTGGTAGTTCATCGTTTCTTCGATGGATTCCACAACGAACGCCATCCAATCATTGAAAGGCAAACTCACTGCTGTAATGTCATTGGCTGCAACAATTTCACATACAATTTTATATGCAATATTAGATCTTCATTGTCACGTTCCTCCACATTCATTAGGACCATCATAATAATGCATCGTCATCATCACAATCAGTCTTCAACATCACCATCAGCAAACACAAATCCAAACATTCCAGTACAAGGTGAATCAGCCAATGTGAGAAGGGGGAGGTGTGCATCTGTGACGATGTGTCCCAGACTGGACTGAGCCTCTCTCTTTATTTGATCCCCTTGAACTGAGCCTTGTCTGCCGGCAGGTTTTGAACCTGATGGTGCAAAATCGTTAACCGGTCAATGAATCTGACATTTAGGAAGAATGACGACTGTATCAAAAATGAAATGAAATAATGATAATGATGACTTCGTCGACTGATAAGAGAATCTAGTGGCTTTCCCTCGCAAGTGCACCGGCACCCCACCTCGGTCGTTCTTCTGCTCCTTCCTGAAGAAGTTGAGAACCTCGTCGTCCATGATGGACTCGAGTTTTGTTTCGTGCTTGTCAAAGTCCCCCGGAGACGAGGGATCCGACATGATGTCCTGGCCAAGGAGGCTCTCTTGGAACAGGTTCATGTGCTTGTGGTCTGACGGGAGGATGCAGACGAGTCGGTCAGTGCTTTACAATTATTAATTCTTCTATTTTGTATTATTTATCTATGTTCTTGTATGCAATTAGTGTTTAAAAGCGATTGGTTGGAATCTAATAATTGTTCATTTATGTCACAAAAATAACACATTTAACATAAATTATGCTGCATAACAACCATCCCACAGCAGAGATTTTGAACTGATAAACTGCTAGCACAAAATGCACTCATCATTCTTTGCACGAACAAACAATTGGTACATTATTCTAGTGCTAATAAAGAATGTTTGGTCTGCAACGCATCACCATGGAAACCAACATTCATCCACGTGGGTGAGCAGGGAACAACAATGTTTTGAGAATTTCGAGTCCGAAGCCAGAGACAGGAGGCAGGCGTAGAGGTGGACGCACGGGTGGCCGGACGAGTCCTTCGACGACGATGACAACAATTTATAATGTTCATCAAGAAATGATCAAATTTTATTTACATTAATCTAGACGATCACATTATTCGACTAAATTATTTTATTTATTCTTTTAATCTCTGAAATAAACGGCAGCAGTATCAAAGCCAATGTCATGCTCTGCATCACGTCTACCTTGAAGAAGTCCCGATCCAACTTGAGGCCGCACCAACAAGTGAGACGCACCCTGGCACCCTTGTCCATGCTCATCGGGGTAAAGAAATCTTCTCCGTGATTGGTCGACTCCTCGCCTACCGTCGGCACGAGGTCCTCCTCCTCTGAGCTCCGATTGGAGTAAAAAACGTAGCTGTAGCCAATGGGATGGTTCTTGTCCTGAGTGCCCCTGACGACATAGGTGGAGTCCGAGATCCTCTGTACGATCGGATTGACCTCCATCGAGCGGACGAGCTTTGCCAGGTGGAGTTTTACTTCTTTAGGAAAGGAGATCAAATCGAGCAGGTTGGGATCGACGCGACAGACGGAATTGGCAGAGTCTTTCGAAAGGAAGGAGGCTTTGACGTGGTCGCAGCAGAGTTGTTCTTGCTGTGTTGCGTCGACGTGCCTCCTTTTTCTGTTCTTAGTTTGGGCAGACGACGCCGACGATGATGATGATGAGATGCAGTCTGTTAAAAAACATTTACTTATTTATTTATGTGTTTAAATGTGCTATATTTAAATATTTATGTGGCTACTCATGTACGGCCGAATTCCTTCGACATGCAAAAAGAACTTCATTCAGAATCAAATCATCAAGCATTTGATGCCACCATGAAATATTAGTTGCCGCTCTAGTGTCAGGTCACAACAACTTAAAGCTATAATTACATTGAGTCCCTTAACTAACTAAGGATCCACAGCATATAGTAACACATCAGTGCAGGTTGGCCGAATGGGTTGCGTTCCTGCATGCGGTCTTAATAGCAACAGTCGTAATGTGTCGTGTTCGCAACCCAGCCTGCACCGCCAGGGAGTGCCCTCGGGTAGGGGTGCTATATAAATGGTAGATCGATTAAAGTGCCTTCACATCCCATTCGGATACAAAAGGCACTCACAATATCGGCTAAATACACACGTCGTTTGTTCAATCACCTCTCATGTAGCAGAATGCCATCAGCTGATAAGCCACAGCATCCCTGCCTTTGATGGCCTTCACCTCCTCCATCAGGGGCAGGTACACAAAACCCCAGTCGTTCGCATCTCCACTAACGTTTGAAATCCTCTCGACTGAATATAGTTTCTCGTCGCTAAGAATCCTCAGCACCCTAAAGTTCTTGCACAACTCTGTTTCGTCAATATCCTCCTCGCTGGCCAGCATCTTGTTTCCAGCAGACGACGAACCTACGCTTCCGGTGACTAGCTGCTTGAAGTCGTACTTGCATTCCTCGTTTTTGCACTTGATTCCTCTGGTTCCATTGACCATGCCACATCGCGGACACGTCCTTACTCCCCGTTTCGTCGCTTTCCCGAGTCCCTCAAGAATTTTTGACGTCTGCTGGTGCTGATCGTTGACTTCGTACAGAAGCTGAAGTGTTATGGGCTTTGTAGATTTCCTGCAGAGTTGTGGAGACTTTACTTTGGGGTTAAAATCCGAGCCCGACAGGCTCATCTTGACATGTTACAGAGCTTTTAACAATCTAACTTAAATTGCTTGGCTTGATTTTGATACTAGTTACGTTTGCGCCATTATCCAAAGGGCAGACTCATTACTGCAATTTGTGTTTAGAAGTCTCACAAAAGACGAAAAGCGAACGAGATTAAGAAAGAAAAAGTAATATATCTTGCATCTTATTGTTTACCTTAAAAATAACTGGCTAATATAATTGTACCTGGCGTGGGGACGATGAAAGCGAATGCTGGAAGAATATTTTCAATCTTTGTTGTCATTAAAGACCAATTGATGCGTTTACTGTTGCCATTCGCTGTGTTTCTAGGGAGTGCGATTGTGTATACTCCTCTTTTGAGATGTTTCTCTCGTCAAGGCGTCCATTCAAATGGTAAGTTGCTTGTTGTCTCGAGACCGTCGAAAGGCTTTATTTTCTGCTCTAATTTTGTTTATTTTAACTTTTTAAGGGATTAAGGGGCGTTGACAAGCCTCGTCGTTTTGTCGCTTGTCAACGAATGAAGTTTGTTACAACTTGACTATATTTTTGAAGGGAAATGAATAAAATTCAAGCTCTAAAAAGTGCTTTGTTTAATTATAAAAATCTCTATGAAGCCTATGAAGTATGTTGGAAATCGATTTTATTGTGCACTTTTATTGGTAATAAAATTGAATTGAAATCTAAAATTGCTGCTTTGGAAAAAAAATTGGTTAAAATGTCAATAATTACTGATTGCTTCAGAAATACAATGAAATTTTGATGAGTAAAAAAATGATCTTAAAGACAAGCACCATTTTCTTAAATAAATCACCCGTTTGACTTTTGTTTTCAATAACTTTTTGTCTGGCTTTATTCTTTATTCTGGGCAGAGAGTTATCTTAGCACTCAAAATCTATTATCATTCTCTATCAATGTCCGATTATTTTCCAAACCATTTGAAACCATTCGATAGCCTTGAATCTTGAATCTTGATCTTGATCTTGCAATCTTTCAGAGTGAATTTAATTACCTCCAACAAGATTGGTTTACCATCACATTTGCATCTCAAAACTGTCATTTTGAGGCTGGTGAAACATCAAGGAAGATTGCATCATCTGTGAAATTGAAGCGTGTCACATTGATTTTGATTGCCTTTTGATGTCGCAAGACATAAAAAAGACCTCTAATAAAACTTAAGAATCTCGATTACTACTCCCGATCTCTTTAAAAGCTTTAAAAAAAATTTTTTCTTCCAATTACTCCACTCTAAATGTTCCTACTAAATTGATCATCGTAAAATAACATGACATCGTGATCACATTGTCGTTCGTCTCTTTACATCAAAGATGTCCTGACGTGGACCTGAAATGTCTCGCACTCTGCTTGGACCAGCAGAAAACAGCAGAATCATCATCGCCAACAACAACAACAACAACACGTGGTCTCACAAGACTCTGAATGGCTGTCTCTCCAGGACCCTTGAAGACCCGGCAGTTGATCAATCACCTCCGATACCAGAAATGCCAGCGTCGTCGTCACAACGGCAGATGCCGTCGTCGTCGTCTTCGATCTCTTCGTCCGGCAACGTGAAGGCAGCTGCTTCTTTAGCATTCTCATCGCCATCGAAATCGGACGCTGGAAATCGTCGATCCATGGCGAACGGACGTCTGCTGTTGGCTATGGCAACATCATCATCATCATCATCCTCACTGCAGAATTTGGAAGCAATTTCAACTACCTCTCCATCCTTTCCGCTGCCATCGTCGTCGACATCGCCAGGCAACGTCGAGTCCAACAGCCCGAACAGTGACGACCATCCTGTGCATTTGGCTCTGTCATCATCTTTATCACCTAAAGCATCGTCATCAATGCCTGAGGTATTGCCACCAGCACCATCAGTTTCACAGACATCATCATCATCATCATCACCACCACAAACGTCGAGACTCAAGGATGTTTCCCTGAAGCTGCCATCTTCTGCCTCTTTGTCGTCCTGTCTGACCACTTATCTTTCTATAAAATCTTCACCTTCGTTCTCTCCCTACACCACGGCCCCGTCCTCCGGCATTCCCAGTCCCTCGTCGGATCATCCCGAATCGCCCCTGGAAGACTCTCCGACTCCCGGAGTTTCGGGAACTTTGGAAAATTGCGAGGAGGAGGAAGAATCAAAACATTCGAATCTGGAAGCACCTCGAGATCCGAACGACACTTCCCTTTTCCTTTCACCTGGCGAATCAAAAGAGTCGTTTTGTCAACAAGGAGGCTGCTGCAGATCTTGTTCGAGGGAAGACGACACAGAAAAACAAAAGCTCGATGATTCAAAGGTATTCTCTGCCGGTCACGAGGACTCGGCCCCCGTCGTCGGCCCTGCCGAGGGCACCGAAGGACGATCGGACGTGCCCTGCCGATCGAAGCATTTCGCTCAAGATCCTCTTCTTGCACTCTCCATGGGCCAATTTGCTCACACCCCGTTTTCCACTATGGTGTCTCTCTCTACCTCTCCCCAAGCCGGTGCTCGACAACTCGGTTCTCCTGTCGCCTCCTCGTCGATAAAAAACGCCCATTCGTCACCCTTCGGGGGATTTCTGGCCAAGTTTGTAGCTTGACTGGATTCGTCGTCGACTGCCGTCGTCTCGACCGACCCATTTGTAATATAAATATAATTGTGATTGTGATGCTCTAATCATGCAGTAATTAGTTGCTCTTTCGTGCATGTGGCGAGCAGGCTGCTCGTAGAATAGGCCTTTCATTAGCATGTGTGTGACTGTGTGTGTCCAAAATGTCAAAAAAATATATAGAAATATTTAAGGTGTTTATTGTGATCGAGAGGAGTGCGGTCGTCCCGATGCATTAATTCGTGCAGACGCCAATTCATACTTTCCTTCTCACCTCTTGAAGGCTCAAGGATGCCCTCCCAGGGCGGGGTTCGACCTCTGACCTTTCCAAGTCATCTCGACTGGAGAAGTCCACGACCGCTCTCATCCTGCAGGAAAGACAGCCGTAAGTATTCTTCATCTTCGTTTCATGGAGTACGAATAACTTATGATAATTAGATCCCCCCCCCCCCGGCCTGCAATGAGACCGACAGATTGACCCCCTCGTGCTATTTAAAATGACACTCATTAGCATATTATGCTAAGTAGCCAGTCACCTCTACTCTAATTTCAGCTTTTGTTCCTTGATTATGTTAATGAGATTCTCTGTGCATTGTAGTGTGTGTCAAAAGGAGAGTCGTTAATTTTATCATTGTCAGAATGAGCGGGGAGTTGTGATGTTATCACAGGTCGTCGTCATCGGGGCGCAGGTCGGGGTTAGGGTTCCTTGCGTTCCTGCGTGCGACGGTAATGGCAAGGGCCCTCGGGAGGGAGCACTGTATGTATGGGTCACAAAAAGTGCCTCTGATGCTGTGCATGTGGCGCTATATGAATGAAGTGCATTTGCATTGAATTAATTCGTTGCTAAATGTTAGTAGAGGAGTTCTCGCAGTCCTCAGTATCACTAACGCAGTGTGACTTCGGCTGTTGTGTATGACTGGCTGGAAGTCTTTTCAGATCCATTTAATTTCATGATAATTCCATTCTTATTTGTCAATTTAGAGGCAACATTGAGCTACGTTGACGTTCGCATTGCAACATTTTGCGTTGTTTATTGTCATTGTTGATGACATCGTATCACTACAATATCATTGATGTCAACACATTTGATACAATGTCAATGGAAATCATTTGAAAACATATTCACCTCATAACAATTTATTTACGAATGTTACACTCGTTGGTGCCGTGCACGATGAAAATAATTGCAAGTTACATCTTAAATCGTTCCAATCATCATTCAACCCGAGCTCGCATTGTTTACGTCGTCAAGGGGACTCCCGTCGAAGGCACCTGACGAGGACGCACGACATCGGGCGATGTACGACAACATCGTCGAGGAGGTCAAGAAGAAAGGTCGGTGAGACAAACTGGAAGCATTCGCCCTTTTCACGAGACGTTGCGAAATCATCGTCATCGACAACGACGTCATCTAGCCGATATCACGAGCTTACATCGTCAATGCATCCACGGCATCGTTATCGTTGTCATTGTCATCATTACCGCCACCATCATCGCCAAACATGTTATCGTGACGTCGCAGAAAAGAGAGAGGCTCGCAAGAATATGGATCGAGTGAAGAACCAACTGAAGATGGAGGACCTCATGTCCAGTGCACTCAAGGTCTGGAAGAGGGACCTCCTACCCTACTGGGATGATGTGTAAGCTGTCATGATGATGATGATGATGATGATGATGATGACGACGACGACGACGACGCTGCTGCTGTTGTTGTTGTAGTTGTTGTTGTTGTTGTTGATGTTGTTGTTGCTCTTGTTGTTGCTGTTGTTGTTGTTGTTGTTGTTGATGTTGTTGCTGCTGTTGTTGTTGCTGTTATTGATGATGTTGCTGTTGTTGTTATTTATCGGTTTTACGCATTTATGTGGCAGATTTATCGATAAGCGATGTTTTAAGGCACTTTTTAAAATTCATCCATTTATCCGTGCATCCATGCACTCGTACATTCATACATCCATGCATTCGTACATTCATACATCCATACATCCATGCATTCGTACATTCATACATCCATACATCCATGCATTCATACATTCATACGTCCATACAACCATAAGTGGACATTCATCGATCAACCATCTCCCAATCCATCTACATCCATGTACCCATCCAATCACCTATCCACTCACTCGCCCATTCGCCCACCCACTCAACACTCACTCACCCACTCACCTACCCACTCAACACTCACCCATCCACTCAACACTCACTCACCTATCCCACTCATGATGATGATGGTGATGAAACTCAACCACAATGCTATTCCTATTGGATAGCTTCCTCGTTGCTAACACTGACCAGTGAAATAATGATGATGATGGTAGTGATGATGGTGGAGGTGACGATGACAATGATGATGTTTGAACAGGAGGAACAACCACAGCACCAGGCAGCTGTGGTGGCATGGCATCCCTCCGAGCATCCGGGGTTTGGTTTGGAAGCTTGTCATTGGCAATGACCTCAACATCACCAAAGGTCAAGATGATGATGATGATGATGATGATGATGATGATGACGATGACGTTGATGATATAATTCTGTTAATAGCGGTGTTTAATTCGAAACGAGATTCATGCTAGCATAAAATATGATGTCGATTGCATTGCAAATGTCGTTTATCAGTACGACCAATTGAAAAATATAAATAAATTCGAATGTGACATTTGAAACAACGTCAACGCTTCGTGACATGCGGCTCGGTAAACAACAAGAGCACGTTTTCATTCTCATTGTAATACAACGACGACATTTACGACGACAACAGAGCTGTACGAGATATGCCTGCAACGATTCCAAGAGTTACTCAGAACGGCATCGTCGTCGTCCTCCTCGTCCTCGTCATCATCGTCGACGTCTGCTTCACCTTCACTCACCAAGGTGGCTTCGAAGTCCATGTCGTCGTCTTCGTCGTCGTTGCCGACCAAACAGGTGGGCAATGGTCCCGCTCAGCTATCGACGGCCGACGGCAAGGAGGGGGGTGAGTGAGGACATCGATATTGTTGTAAATATCATCACATTGTGTCGTTCATGATGTTATTCTAGAAGATATTATTATTATAATGTGTTGTTTCTAGATATTATTATATCATATTATTTCTATATATTATTATATCATATTATTTCTATATATTATTATATTATATCATTTCTAGATATTATTATGTTATGTTATTGATATTATTCGTGATGTTGTTGTCATTGTTATCGTGGTCGGCAGGGTTGGCGTCGTCGTTGCTATTGTCGATGTCGCAAGTAGATTCTGTTATTGAGTTAATGCTTGTAATGGAGGAGAAATAGTTGTTGACATGATTATTATTATTATTATTATTATTATTATTATTGGTGTTATTATTATTGTTGTTATTATTATTATTATTATTATTGGTGTTATTATTATTGTTATTATTATTATTATTATTATTATTATTATTATTATTATTATTATTATTATTATCCATTTGTTGTTCTGTTATTATCTTTATTCAATTGATTGCAAATAAATTTTCTTTTTTCGTGAAATCTAACTGAAACCATTTCTTTAAAATTGGGAACAATTTACGATCGAATGTTTGATTAAATTAATTATTTTACGAGTAAATTCCAATAAAATTATTTTTTTTGTTTTTGTTTTCGCTTGTTCTTATTTTATTTGAGATTGGAAATTGATGAAAATGAATGTCGAAAGAGAGGATGTCATGTGTTTAGCTGGGTCGCCATAAATAAACAAAAGCGTAAACAAACATTACAGACGCCCTGTTTTCGATGGACAGATTTCATCGATTTTCAGCTACAAATTCACATAAAATATCCACTCGACTTATTTCCAAGTTGAAATAATTTTCAATTTTAATTGTTTTAATAATTTTTATCGAATGAATTTTTGATGAAGTAAAGACACAACGCCATTCTTACCTTCAGGGGTACACGGACGAGCCGGTCGGCAAGATATTGAACAGCATCGAGGAGTCCATGGTCGTACAGGTTGACAGGTCGGTCGCTATTGGAGACGTCTTTGTGATGTTTCGTTTCTTTGTTGTTGTTGTTGTTGTCGTTGGTGGTGGTGTTGTTGGTGGTGTAGTTATTGGTGTTGTTGGTGGTGGTGGTGTCGTTATTGGTGTTGTTATTGGTGTTGTTGTTGGTGTTTTTGTTGATGTTGTTGTTGATGACATTATTGTTGATGTTGTTGGTGTTGTCGTTGTTGGTGTAGTTATTCGTGTTGTTGTTGTTGGTGGTGGTGCTGTTGTTGGTGTTTTTCTATTTTCAATGTTTTGTTTTCGTGGGTTTTTTTCTGCTTGAAAAACAGAGGCCCATGAAATGAAACTAAAAAAGAAATTAATTCAAAAAGCGAATCTGTAAATCAGAACAACAGGTTTGCGATGCGAGCGACGATCAAGATATATTTTTTGCGCATTATTGTTACTGCTGTTGATGTTGTTGTTACAAAAATAATTATTATTATTGTTGTTGTTGTTATTATTATTATTGTTGTTATTATTATTATTATTATTATTATTATTGTTGTTGTTGTTGTTGAAGTGATTAATTGTTGCTGTTGTCGTTTGCGCTTGTTATTATCATTCCTCATTTCACTCAAGAATGTTGGCAATGAACGAACGAACGAACGAACGAACGAATGAATGAATGATTTTTTTTTCTCAAATACACGAAAATGGAAAATCCCAAAAAGCTTTCAGACAAGAGAGATTTTCAAGAAGATTTTCCACCTTCGTGAGACATTATTTATTTATACGCAAACGGAGCGAATTAATCACCAAAAGCAAAATTATCTTAAAAAAAAAAAAGAATAAGCAAATTTCAGTTCACAGTTGAGTGATTCCACGCATTTCGTGCAGCGTGACTTTATGCGTGAGTGCGTCCGTAAGATGATTTGTTGAAGGTTTATCCATTGTCAAGATCGAGTGACTGCAGGACGCCAACTTAACTTAAATGTACTCCATTTATATAGCGCCATATGCATAGCGTCAGAGGCGCTTCTTGTTAGCCATTTATGTAGCGCTCCTTCCCAGGCTGGGTTTCGAACACGACACCTAGCGCTCGAACAAGCGCCCTGTTCGCAACCTGACTTGCGTCGTCGTTAGTTCTAGATAGTGTTAATTCTATTAACTATAACTGTAACTGAAAACTCTAATAACTGACGGAAACCAAATCAGTTAACCGTAACTATAACTATAACTGACCGCGCCCAAATAACTATAACTATAACTTTAACTNGGATGGATGGAGGGATGGATGGATGGATGGATGGATGGATGGATGGATGGATGGATGGATGGATGGATGGATGGATGGATGGATGGATGGATGGATGGATGGATGGATGGCTGTTTGGATGGATGGATGGAAATGTGAATGAATCCATCTCACGTGAGTGGGTTTTCCAAGTGCTTGAGGGTGGAGAGTTCTTCCTCGATGACGTCACTCTCAATGTTGTCTCCTTCCAGCTCCTTGACGAACCTTGGATCTTTCAACCATTTCATGTGTGTCTCGTACTTGGCTCTCCTCCTGTTGATTTAATAATAAAAATAATAGTAATAATGATAATAGTAATAATAATAATAATAATGATAACGACAAAAGTATTAATAATAATAATAACATTAATAGTAATAACAATCACCATCGTCAACATCATCATCGTCGTCGTTGTCGTCGTTGTCGTCATCATCACCAACGATAATAATAACTGATAAATATTAATGCAATCGGTGATAATGTAATTAATTCAATTCCATTATCAATAAAAGATCAATTTCAATCTTGTCTTTTCAATATTCTTTATCTGTTGTTTAAAAAGTTTTACAAGTTGTACTTATTGAGCGGTGTTCTTTAAGTAGTTCATTTGTTTACTTTTGTTCTTATGGTGCCTTCTTGTGACTTGTAACGTGTTAATGAGGGTCAGTCTGATGGCGGAAGCGTGTGTTTCCTTAAGGCTGACCCTTGAGTTATTTTATTTGGTTTCTTGTGTTGCTTTGGTGTTTGTTATTGAGATGCTTGGTTGAGTAAAAGTGCTCAAAAATTTCATGAAAATAATGAAAAAAATAATAATTACTAAAGGTAGAGACGAAATATGTACAAGAAATGTTTCAGTCATTCAATTTTGCTTCTAAATATTACGCTGATGATGATGATGGTGATGATGATGATGATGATGATGATGATGATGATGATGGGATGATGATGATGATGATGATGATGATGGGATGATGGGATGATGATGATGATGACGACGTTCTTGTACAGGTTGGACCATACCATGAATACCTGGAAGGTCTCCTAGGAGCCTACGTCTGTTACAGGCCCGACGTCGGCTACGTGAGTGGTCCGAATAAATTATTATAATCACGCATCAGTTAATCGTTAGTTATCGGTGAACGATCATGATGTTATCATGATTGAGGGACCATTAATTCATTAGCTCGTAATCAGACGAGTTCAGTGTTCTCATTGGTCGGTCACTCCTGAGTCGTTGATTTCCTTCCACCAATCAGGTGCAAGGAATGTCCTTCGTGGCGGCCATCCTGCTCTTGAACATGGAGGCCCACGACGCTTTCATCTGCTTTGCCAATCTCCTCAACCGACCCATTTTCATAGCTTTCTTCCGATTGGATGCAGACATGGTAAGTCCATCCCGTCAATTCGTTCATTCGCCCGTCCATCTATCGTTACCTTCACTTGTTGCACTCGTTCATTCATTCGTCCATCTATCTTGTCACCTGTGCATTTATTTATTACACTCATCCGTCCCATCCGTCCATCTATCTTGTCACCTGTCCTTACAGATGAAGGTCTACTTCAACACCTACAACTTCTGCTTCAAGAACAACCTGCCGAAGCTCTACAAGCACTTCCTCGAGCAGAAGCTCACAGCCGACCTCTACATCATCGACTGGTAGCAGATCAGTTCTCTTGGATTATATATTATGGATTCTAACGACATAATTGTCGTAACGAGCTGATTAATTTATTAATTTATTAATTTATTCGTGAATTGCGAGCCGAACGCTGTTTAGACGGTGTTCTGTCTTCGTTCTATATATATATATATAAATAAAATTAAATTAAAATAAAATAATTAAAATATATATAAACCCTAACACTAAGTATAAGTATATATACATTAT
>MPNW01000613.1:61438-76103 GCA_011800805.1 Hirudo medicinalis
CCATTGGTGCAGTATTTTGGTTCGTGTCTACTTAGCTCAATCATGCCATCATTTGTTCTGCCGATAACACCTTTGTTTTGCACAAGAAAATTAAGTATTTATTGCAATTATTTCTTATGTATTTCCTCAAACTTATTCTGGGCCACTCCTTACGTTTTACGGCGCTTTTAACTTCTGGCTTTCAAACGATTTATATCGAAAGAATGATATTTTGATGTTAATTGATAAAACGGGAAACCAATGAGAAGTGGAGCCTCTATCGGTCTTGTCTCTGGCCGCTTGTGATCCTGATAGGTCATAGGACTTCGCTAAAGATCTTAATGAATATTATTTGTAGAAAGGATGCGGTGTTTTTAATAAGTGACAAAATGTGTAGGCAGATGAGCGCATCTTTCACAACGATTTTCGTTTTATGGTTGGAGCGATTATTTAGCGTGACTAAAAATAAAACAAAATATTTTAAAACAAAGTTTTAATTCTAAATAAGATTTGTTGTTGTTGAAGCAATAGTTAAATTATTTATTCCAGCTCCGACAGGCACCCGCCATGTTTTGTTAATTATTTATAGTATTCCTGGTGGGCGAACGCGCTTGGATTCACGGATTTGCCGCAAAATTTCTACATTTTAAGCCTTGGTCGCTAAATGCGCCCTCTTAGATAAATCTTCATACAATCAAAGTCTCATCGAAGACCATTTCTGCTATGGATTTGTCAGGTTGCTCACTACTTGATGTTTATTTCCTGAACATTCACCTAGTTATAAACAACTTGTAAGGCATTACACCGTTAGTAGCTCATCATTACCAGTCGAGATGCCGAAGTTAAGTCAAGATGCTGCACGGGCATCTGCAGCTTATATCCGCTTAAGTCTTGTTTTCACGTACATCAAATCGTCCTAATTTCTCATTTCGTTACAGGCATGGGTGATATCCAGTGGTGTTTTTCTCAAGTAAAAGGTTCAACAGAAGATTTTGCAACTGAAGGTCAGTGGTATTCATTCGAACAGTCCTGGGTTTCTGCAAGTACGCTTAGTTTGCGTTTGTTGTATTAGTTGCGTTGATTGTTGATTTTGAACCTGCAAACGTTGGTTTTACGTGATTAAAAGTAATTGATGGACAATAAAATTAAACTCTTCCAAGCATTATAACATAAAAATCAAAAGCCAAGACATCGTTTCATCATAAAGATAAAGATGTGTACTTTGTTAGTAAATTAGCTAATTAGGTAATCAATATTACATAACTATTTGCATAAAGTGTTTGCTAATATGGTAGCTAGACTATTGTCTGAATGTTTGCTTTCAAAAGATAGGTAGTGAAGCTCCAACATCTTCAACACCTACGACACCAAATTCCTTCCTTTGATTGGAATTTAATTTTTAATTTAAACTAATAATATAATAATAGTGTGTCTAGCTCGAGTAAAGCGTTTATTGAATGTGATTTGCATGGATTGACGATCCAGTTCCCTATCCTTGCGAGCTTGCAAATCGAAGTAGTATTGCATTAATGTCCACAGCAAGACATGATGAATAGGACAATTGCAAATCATGGTTCCCAATTCATTTCTACAGCGGACATTATATCCTGCGTGGAGTTCAATGCAGACGGTCATCTGTTGGCCACTGGTGACAAGGGTGGAAGAGTGGTGATCTTCCAGAGAGATCCATTGGTGAGTTTCATCGTGTGTAAGTAGTAAGTAAGTAAGTAAGTTTATTTATATAGCGCATAAGCGTGAGCGTCAGGGGCGCTTAGACCGTTTATATAGTGCCGGCTCCCAGGGGCGCTTTGTGGTGGTGCAAGCTGGGTTTCGAACACGACACGTAACGACCGTTGCTTTTACCGTCGTTCGCAGGAACGCTACCCTCTGAGCCAACTTGCACCCCATCACGTGTGGTGATGATTTTGCGAGTGTCGATGGTTGCATGGTTGGATATGTTACTGCTGTAATTAATTTTTATCAATCATGTTGTGAGATTGGTCGGTACGTTTAGCAGTGACGAGTTTAATCCCAACGTTTTCATTGGGGAGAAAAATTGTTAACGTATGATTTAGAGATTCTTAACTTTAGGTCTTGGACTATTTCTTGTTTGAGAAGTAATTTTAACACTTGTTTTTCTATCTTTTAATTATTTTCTATATTTTCCAGGGTATTACTTGTAGAATAATTAATATTTGCTATCATTAGCACCCTTGGTATTATTAACGGATTCAGACCATAATAATTATGGTATATTATAATTATTAATATCTATTATTTCCAGACGAAGACCTCGGATGGTCTGAAGAACGTTGAGTACAACGTCTACAGCACCTTCCAGAGTCACGAGCCAGAGTTCGATTACCTCAAGAGTCTCGACATCGAGGAGAAGATCAACAAGATTCGCTGGCTCAAAAGGTGCAACCCCGCCCACTTTCTCCTCTCGACCAATGGCGAGTGTCTTTGATAATGCTTACAACGATTGATTGCATGATATTTAGGAGTTCTGTGTTTTATTTATTTAGGAGTTTTATTGAATAATGGAATAGAATGTAGAGTGAGCTACGACGTGGCCTGTTGATTATTTGAAATGTAGTTATGTCACTTTGCTCACCTTCACAATCATTTCACTCTGTAAGTCAATGAACTAACTCTAGTAATGATGATGATAATGATATGAATATTATATTATATTTTATATTATATATTATATTATATTATATGATTAATATGAATAACCCAATCAACACTGGCTGCCTCTTCCACCAGACAAGACAATCAAACTGTGGAAGGTCTCCGAGAAAAAGAAGCGCATATGTCCTTCGACCTCCTCCATCACCGGCCTCAACTCGCCCAGTCAGCTCCTCCTACCGACCTTTGAACCCACCCAGACCCTGGTAGAGGCGAGTCCTCGGAGGGTGTTCGCCAATGCGCACACCTACCACATCAACTCCATCTCCACCAACAGCGACCTGGCGACCTTTCTCTCTGCCGACGACCTCAGGATCAACCTCTGGCACATCGAGATCACGGACCAGAGTTTCAGTGAGTCGACTTTGTACGGCCGTCGAGACGTCTTGGAGTTTTGTCGATGCCTTCGATGTGTTGTTGTTGTTGAATCACTAATGTTTTAGTGATTATATCTGGTGTTTGTCCTCGATGGTCAGACATTGGAGGGGCTTAGGACGATTAGAAATGTCTTGATTATTTTTTTTTAAACATTTATTTGGATTGCTCCTAAAGTAACAAACAATGAACAAGGAATAGAAAGGAGATAAAAATACAACAATCCAAAAGGACAGCCCTAAGGGAAACTCGTCCAGCCGATCGGTGCATTCTGTCGTTTATGCTCGAAGAAGAACCTTTACCAGATGCCAGATGGCAAATCAGTCATTTTGGAATTGTCAACTCAATTGATCATTAACTCACTCTGTTACCACGAAGGATTATCTTTATTTTTGATTGCTTTTATTTTTGCATTATATTTGATTGCTGTAATTAATTAATTAATTCATCAATGCTTTGCACGGCTAAACTCGTAATTCGGCACGATCGTTTCGCAATCACAAGAAAATTATTGACGTTCGGCGTAACCCTTTCGACCGTCCGCAGACATAGTCGACATCAAGCCTGCCAACATGGAGGAGTTGACGGAGGTCATCACAGCGGCCGAGTTCCACCCGTACGACTGTGCCACCTTTGCCTACAGCAGCAGCAAGGGCTGCGTCCGACTCTGCGACATGAGGTCCCAGGCTCTCTGCGACAAGCACGCCAAGTGTGAGCGATCGACGTTGATTTCTCGTCACCTTAGATTACTTTGGAACTCGAAGGGGCAGTTTCGAATGACCACTTGCCATGGTTTCGGTTTTCAGATACGCATGCCGTTCTTAGTTCGCATGCATCTGTAATAATGGTGGTGATAATAGTAATAATAATCTAATAATGACCACTATTCATTGTTTTTCCAAATCATTGTTCCAGTCTTCGAGGAGCCAGAAGACCCGACCAATCGCAGCTTCTTTTCCGAGATCATCTCCAGCATCTCGGACGTGAAGTTCAGCAGGTCGGGGAGGTACATGCTGACCAGGGACTACCTGTCTCTAAAGGTGAGAGGTGTCAGCCTTGAGATCTGGAGGATGCTAGATCTGAAAGACACTGACAACTTAATAATTTTATATTATACCGACAACCTCGTTGAGTTGCAATTGACATGTCCCTCATCTTCTTCTTCATTGCCTGCCAGGTGTGGGACCTTCACATGGAGTCGGGGCCCGTGGAGACCTACCCCGTGCACGACTATCTGAGGAGCAAGCTGTGCGCCCTGTACGAGAACGACTGCATATTCGACAAGTTCGAGTGTTCCTGGAGCTCCAACGATAGGTTAGTCTCGAGCAGGATGATCTCAGATGATGCTTTTAACTAAAACCATGACAAGCAGAAAGACAAGAGAACTCCATTACAGTAACTGTTTTGTTAGCTGACGAGGGATGTTAACGACCTGCGACTGTTTTTCTCCTCAAGGTACATCATGACCGGCTCTTACAACAGTTTCTTCAAGGTCTTCGACCGAGAGTCGAAGAGGGACGCGACCCTGGAGGCGACCCGAGACGGCCTCAAGCTCCGGCAGACCCTCCGGCACAGGAGGGTCTGCCAGGGCGGCAAGAGGAAGAAGGACGAGGTGAGCGTCGACTGCCTCGACTTCAACAAGAAGATCCTCCATGTTGCTTGGCACCCATCGGACGAAGTGGTGACTCTGGCAGCGTCCAACAATCTCTTCATCTTCCAAAGCAAGGACTAGACAAATTAGCGACCTCTCGTGAAACGTTTCATCGTCTGGTCTCCGTCGATCGGGCTTGGACGTCGGCCGGCCGCGACCTTCGGACCTCGTGGAAGGTCGGGGTGGCTCTCCCCCTCTTCTACTACCCCGTCGTCATCCGCTGGCCTTCTCGGGCGCCACCTGTTGTTAAATTTTTTGTTTTTACGAAGACTTTTTTAAAACAGAATTATGATGTCTGTCTCTCGTCCTCGACCCGGGACCGGCCGAGGACTGGATTCGGCGCTGCCGTTATACTTGAAGATGGACGCTCTGTGTTTGTTCATTTGCAGATGATTCCAAAGCTTTGAGGTGACACCCAGGTCTGCTCTGTCGTTGCTTCTTGTCGGCAATTTTTCCGCGTCTTGTAGGATCGATGTCGTCGTTATTATCGTTGTTGTTGTTTTTGCTATGATTACCATCATATTGGTGATGTTGTTGTTATTATTATTATTAATATTATTATTATTATTATTACAATCATCATCATCAGTTCTAATGTCCTGACTTGTGCTAAGTTGTTGAGGTCATGATTTTGCAAGCTGTTTTCAATGATTTCGATTTTCACCTTGACTCCCATCGCAGTAGAAGTAGTAGTAGTAGTAGTAGTTGCAGCGTTGGCTTGTTATAACGATTTCATTATTATTTATTTTTATTTAATTATTATTATTACTTTTTCACGAGCAGACGATAAATTAGCTCCCATCGTCATCATCATTATGGTTGTAATTATCAGACGGCACGACAGAATCATAACCGGGCCGTTATTTTGGTCGGGGCCGTAAAGATCGCTTTTCGGCTTCGTCTCTCTTCTATTTATTTCCTCCACGAGCCTCTTCTTCTGAAAACATCTTCGAGTCCGAGTCAGCCCGATTTGAAAAGATTTGATGGTGATTAATTTTTAAATTGAATTGATAAAAGGATCGTTTTTTATTTCCTCGCTCGCATGCTCGTGCATGTCGTCGTTTACTTTCATTGTCTTCTTTTTTTTTCATCTACAAAGCTCTGGACCTCTCGAGCGTGGAGGACTTAGGAAGTTTTTGAGCCGTTCCGAGGCCCGGCCTGCCCCGGGGAGACCCGAGGGAATCCTACATGCCCCGATTTTGTATCTAGCTTATTTCTCTGCCTTGTGACGTTGGGTTCGGATCTTGTGATTGGTTGATTTTAAAATCCCCTTTGTCGACCATCTCATCGAGTGTAGACGCCATCATGGCCATTTCTATGACGATAGTTGTGTAGGCTAGCTTTGCCGCCAATTTTAAAGAAGCAGACGTGTCGGTGCGTGCGTAGCGGTGGCCGTTGCGGACATGTGTCCGTGGTTGCCTCCCTTAACTCTGTACCATCGGGCCAGGCTTGTTTTCATGTTTCTGGCTCCTGTCGAATTTTTTTTTTTTTCAAACAATTTCAACTTTCTTCATTCTTTTAGGCCATCACATAAGATGTCTGTTTCTTTCTAAAAGTGATTGTTTCCCAGCGTGCAGGGGGTTCGGACGTGCTTCTAAGGTGCAGACCATCCCCTTCATCTAGGTCGAATTGGCCCCTCGTTTAAGTAAATTTTCGGGCCGAGCACCGTTTTGCTTTTTTCCGATGTCGTGACAAGTCATTCCATGTTTTGTTTGGTGCTGCTTGAAGGAAATTGGCTTTCGTTTCGCTGGAATTATTCCCGCAACCTTATGATCCGGGGGTCGGCAAAGGTCGTGCTTCCTTTTACGATGAGCTTGTTTGGTTGTCGAGATAGATCTGCACTCTTGTGTTTAGGTAGAGAGGGATGTTTCTATTGTGCTGCACCATGTCATTGGATGAAAAATTGAACCCTGGCCTCTGATTGGCTGGGCAGCGATGGCTTCGGCTCGTCGTTCGGCCGGTCGTATCTTTATCATCATGTGCACCCAGAAGATAATTGAAGTTTTAGGGATGTGCTAAAGCGATGCATTCTTTCGATTTGAATGATTTCAATTTGCGTTTCACGATTTAATCACTTTATTATTATTATTATTACTGTGTTGATTTATAATTTTTTTTTTTTCAATCTTCACGCTATTATTTCTGCTCGTATACTGACCAGTACCTCTGGCGTTAGATTTTATACTGATATTGATGTGATTATTTTCGCATTGTTTTTATTATTATTATTATCGATGAGAGTATATATTTGCTTCGCAACTCGTATTTGATAAGTTTCTACAGACGCCCTAGCTTGGTTTTAGTTTGTGAGAAGGAAAGTTATTGGAGAATGCAAATATTCTAAAATTCACCATCTGCCGATCTAATGCTATTACTCATTTCCCGTATTTGCGGCCGAGGGGGTCGTGGCGTGGTCCATTCGAATTTGAATCTTGCTCTCGAATAAATATTCGGATTCCAACGTCTTCGTCTTTGACACGCTCCTCGCAGATCTTTCTTAACAATTTTCTCCTTTTACTTGGACGTAGGACGTTATTCTGGCTAGGTTACAGAGAGCTGTCATAACTTATTTTTAGAAAATTACTCAGCGCCTCAATATGGCGTTGTTCGATTGTAGAGAGCAACGTAGATAACAAACAAACAATCATTAATGGAGCCGGGCGTCTTGAGTGCTACGCGATGTAATCGGACCGGGTCGTCCTCTTGAAATCCTATTCGGAGTGTCGAATAATTTGATGCTGCCATGCTTCCGATATAAATATTTCCTGATAGTCAGCCGGAAAGCAAATAGCCATGGGAAGAAGATACGAATATGTTAGCTGGTTTACTATTATTATTATTATCAGAAGCAGTTATTCTGGTCGCTGGTATATTTAAGCACCGCGTAGCTCGAACTTGCTTGTAATAGAATTACGACTTCCCAAAAAGTTCAGTGAAACACCAAGCCACGAATCTTTGGAGAACTGAACTACAGACCAAATTATGTGTTGATTATGTACCAATTAAATTTTTTTATTTCTGACTATTACGGCGATTGATAGCAATTAATGTATTAATGACCGTGTTAATAGCCTTGAACTGCTAAAGCAAATAAAGACAACTTATATTCATTAAATGCTAGGTCATAATCAGTTTGATATATTTTCATATTTTGGAAAAATATCCTCATTCATTCTCTAATGATTGTAAAAAGGAAACCCCGAGCTTCAGGTTGGGTTATTGCGCCATGTCTGGAGAAATCTTGAAAATTCCAGTCGTTGGATGCCAATTAGGGAGGTGGATAATCAGAATTTACAATTACACTCGATTATAATTTATTATTATTTGCTTATATTAATTATAATTATTAAATTATGCGAATTAAATTATGTTTAATCGGCTTAATTTTACTAATCTTCAGGATGTACAATAAAACGTCCATCAGAAGGCATTTCATGATGAGAATCAGTTTGCACAACAAAACCGACAGGAAGTTTAACCACATCAAGCAGCTGGGCGATGTCAAAAAGTTGAACTTAACCCTCAACCCGAAAAGGAAACCATTTCTCAGACGAGCCAAGAACTACGAAGCTCAGTTTATGTGTCCAATCACCAAGGAGCCATTGGACGATGATCATAGCTTTGTATTTCTCTGGACGTGTGGTTGCGTCTACTCGAAAGAGGGTCTCAAACAAATCAGCGGTCTTTGTCCAGCAGTGAGTTATTAAATATTATTCCATGTGGTGGATTCCATGACTAAAACTTACTAAATTAATATTCATTTACTTGATATTCATTTTAGAGGAATAAAATAAAGAATCTCAGGCCTAAATCAATGAGTTGCGATTATACATGTATGTACCATTTTATACCTAAACATGGTATAGACAGGGCCACCGGGAAGGGCAGGGAGTGGCAAGTGCTCAGGGCCAGGCAATTTTTGGGGCCCACTCGGGTATTAAAATTACAATCACGACCTTTTTTTCTTTTCCATTACCAAATGGACATAACATACGGGCCTGTGGCTGCTTTGCCTAGGGGCTCGAAATTTCTGTCGGCGGCTCTGGGTATAGGTTGAGCACATATATGTATATACATATATATATATAATAGTAATAATAGTAAAGGAATGGACCGATATTCGATATTTGAAAAGGACGCCGATTTGAAATGGTAAAATGTGGAACATCATTGCTCTGCTATTATATATAATGTATATACATATATACCATTATTTATTATCCTTTTATTATGCTGTCATTTTATACTTCTTTACCATCATTCATTCGATACATTGTACATTCACTCAGACAAAGATGAGATATGTTATGAAAATATGTTATAACCATTCTTTAATTTGTCTCCAAATTGATTGAAGTGCAAAAAGGCCTTCACTCCCAAAGACGTCGTTCCACTGTCTCCAACCAAGGAGGAAGAGGAAAAAATGAGAGACAAGATAGAACAGAAAAAACACGAGAGCGTGCCACTCTTGGTGATTGTATAATAATAATGATAATTACTAAATAATAATAATAATAATGATAATAATAATAATAATAATAATAATATCAACAGCAACAACAATAACAATAATAATAATAATAACAATAATATAAAAAAAATAAATAATAATCAGCGTCATTTATTGTTACAGATTATTTCTATATTTACGTAAATTGAATAAAAAAATTTGATCGACTACAGGAGGACATCGTGGCTTTCAAACTGGGTTGTTGCGCCATGTCTGGCGAGCCCCTGAAACCACCCATCGTTGGCTGCCAATTGGGAAGGTGGGTTTGTCATTTTATAACGCAGTAGTCGTTGTCGTCGTCGTCATCGTCATCATTATCATTATCATGAGCATTCTTCTTCTTCATATTATTATTATTATTATTATTATTATCATCATCATTATTATTATTATTATTATTATTAATTATTAATTATTATTATTATTATTATTATCATCATCATCATCATCATCATCATCATCATCATCATCATCATCATATCATCATCATCATCATCATCATCATCATCATCATCATCATCATCATCATCATCATCATCATTATTATTATTATTATTATTATTATTATTATTATTATTATTATTATCATCATCATCATTATCATTATTATTAATATTATTGCCATCCATTCAGGATGTACAATAGAAACTCTATCAGGAGACATTTCAAGAACATCATAAAATTTCCCGAGATGGTGGACAAGAACTTTTCCTACATCAAGCTTCCTTCAGATGTCAAAATATTGAACTTGGCCTACAATCCTAAATACAGGAAAAGGTCTCCAAAATCTGACCCCTTTGCTACCCAATTCATTTGTCCAATAACAGACAAGCCGATGGATGGAATCAACAATTTCGCATTCCTGTGGTCTTGTGGCTGTGTCTACTCGAAAGAGGGACTCAATCTGATTAACGGTCTCTGCCCATATGTAAGTCGTGATTATTGGGACTTATGGGCTAGAAAAACTACCTAGCTATCACTAGCTAGTCACCGATTTCCAGATTTACTAGATCCTCCAGCTGGGGATGTTGGTATAATACTAATTTCTAGGTAATAAGGGTGCCCCGGCTGGCCCTGGCTAATACGCCGCGTTGACTCGGTATTGCAGTACAACCGGGAACGGCTTTGACATCCAGTAGGTAGACCTACTCCGTCCAAATAATCTCGTTATTCAACGGACGTTAATAAACTACCTCTGGGCTTATTGGCTTAAGTTTTTGGAGCCCGGCTTGAAACTAATCTCGGCCAGGGTTAGGGTACGTTGCCCTAAAGATTGTCGTTAAATAAGCATTCAATTTCAGTTATTATTCTTAGATTCAAAAAATTCAGTTATGTATTGCTTAAGATCAATTTAGAGAAGTTATAAGCATCAATATCTCCCACGGCTGCTTGTCGAATCCAGGTATTCTCTCAAAGAATGCCGAATTATTTTCAAAATCCACTCGTATCAAAACATTTTTAATCTTAAATAAAACATAATCGGCTGTAAGAATAACTAGCAATAATTGGATTGGTTCCGTCCAGTGCCAGAAAGTCTTCACCACTTACGACATCATTCCTTTGGATCCAAGCAAGGACGAGCTGAAAGAATTGAGGTCCAGGATGGAGGCCAAGATGCCTTCAATTGTGAGTATCGGTATTCACTTTTAAACAAATTGTGACGTACGTATGAAGGTTCACTGTAAATATATTAGTAATGACGGTTATATTGGTCGTAATATAGATATGATATTGTCGCGATATTATTCTTCAGCGCAAATGCTACTAATCCTGCCTTGAAATTTTATTAGTATTAATATTGTAGAAATATTCAACTACGTTGTCATCGATAAACTTATTGTTAGTTAATTAAATGAGGAATACTCAGGTGGAATTTCATTAATACATAATTATTATTAGGCACTAAATATTTCGTTTGCTATTATAAAGACCACTCCTCCACCAGCTACTCAAAATATGTGTGAGTTTGGATTAAGGATTGTTTTTTCAAAAAAAGGTTTTCATGTTGATTGGATTTCGGGCTAATATTCTTACTTGTTAAAAGTTCCGACATGTTTTCGTCTGCGTTTAAAAATGACGGGCTAATACGTAAACAATAGCTTTTTTTATTGGCTTTACACTTGTCGGCTGAAATGATACTAGTTATAAGGAACTCTTGCAAGCAGCTAGGATTTGAACTCATGTACTGTAATAATGGATCTGTGCTTAAATTAAACTATTATTAGTACTTCAAAATAAATCATTAGTACTACCACGATTGTGTTTGTTAACAGCCAGGGAGCCGTCGATCATTTTCATAACCAGAAATCGCCTTTCCACTACCTCCACCATTAGCCAGATCAGCGAAAAGTTTCAGAGACACATGGTCGGCATCATCACCATCATGATTCTGACTATCGTACTGGTTTGCATCATGACCGTCACAGCCCTACTATGATTAACTGGATTTGATTTGTTTGTTCAAATAGGGAGAAACATGGCGTATGTCGTCTTTTAGGATTATAGTTTCGCGATCGTGCCCTTTGTTGAGATGTTGAAATTAAATAGGAATTTTGTTAAACCCACCGATTCTTCAAAAGAGCTCGAAAATTCTCAGGTTGGCTCAAAATCTGCGATTAGCAGAAAGCAAGGACAACGGATTTGAAATGAGATAATCTATAACGATTATTGTCCTTTTTTTATTACGCCATTGAGAACATAAATCAATTTTTAATGTCATCTGAAAAATATATATTCTACCTATTAAGCCTAACATAACGTTAGTATATTACAGAATGATGTGAGAGATGAACGGAATCGACCGAACGAACTTAATTAATATTAATAAATTAAGCAAAGCAATAAAATTTAATGAAATACAAATTCAGTATTTTTTGAAACCCTGCAGTAAAATGAAATTTGATAAATGAATCTAAGAGCTTGATTTTTTTTTTTAACTTAATCCAATTTCACCACACTTTGTTTACAAAATTCTCGAGACTCCGATCGATTGTAACTAAACTATGGGTTGTGACGGAGGCACCATACCTAAGCGTGACGAATTAGTCAGGAAAAAGAAGAAGGAAGAGAAGGTAGTTTATTTTTCTTCTTTGATCTTTCGATTAGTAATTGCTAGTTCAAATTGATGTATTCTGGATTGCCATGATAGTAAATTAATCAAAATAAACCGAGTATCAAGCGTCGATATTTGACACTGAAAAGATTTTGCTACTACTGTTATTCTGCCACTAAGTGATATTAAATGTAACGGACTGAAACTATTAATTTTGTTGGATTTAATTTCACACTAAATCGGTCAATGATATTAATATTTCTTTTTGAATTTATTCACAAGGCTTCAAAGGAAGACAGTAGGAATGTCAAATGGAAGAATTGTGCTATGTCTCACAGTACTTTAGAAAAGCCAATTGTGGCTTGTGAGTTAGGGAGGTAGGTATATCACTACATTTCATTTATGAACTCTTAGCCTGACATTTTATTGTGCAGTTAAATTTTACACAGACCACTTCTACTAACTATAATTTACAAACATGATTTACATCTTTCCCAGGGTCTTTAACAAGGAAACGATCATCAATTTCTTGATACAGAAGAAATCCTCACCAGAATCTGTCAATGCTCTTTTCTCGGAGTACATCAGAAACCTGAAGGACGTCAAGGAGCTCAAGTTGACGCCCAACCCTGCCTACAAGGATGGTGCGGAGAAGGCCGGCCAGGCTCAAAAGGAAGCCCAGTTCATCTGCCCAATCACTGGCCTCGAAATGAATGGCTGCTATCGATTCATTTATCTCTGGACATGTGGATGTGTTTTTTCAGAGCGAGGACTGAAGCAGATCAAGGACGGAGTGTGCGTCGAGGTGAGTTATTGTCGCCGTCGTTGTTGTCGTGACGACGATGAAGGTCATTATATTTTACTAATATTAATAATTATTAATCGTACAGTGCAATCAGACCTACACGGACGACGACATAATCCCCTTAAATCCCACGGAGGAAGAGATGGACGGATTGAACGACAGGATGAAGGAAAGAAGAGCCAAGAATGGAACCGTGAGTATCCTTACCATTGGTTGCTGACATTATTAACTTACCTGTTAATTTGCATAAGAAAAGATCATGACATTTGTAATCATTTATTCAGAAAAACAAAAAGAAGAGACAGCAAGCTGAAGCCACTGAGACAATAGCAACAAAGGAGGAAGGTGAGCAATGTTAACAATTACCTGATAATGCTATTTTAATTTTTTGCGACAGGTGAACGATATTAACAATTACCTGATAAAGCTAATTTAATATTTTTTTGCGACATTTCTCGTTCACTGCTTTGTTTTAATTTTCAGGGGTCGAACCTCCGTGCAAAATTGCAAAAACTGATGCGGACCTTGCCGTCCCAGGACCATCGAAGCAACCGACCTCCGCCAAGGCCGTCCCCTCTGGCTCGTCGAGGCCTCGACGAGCCAAGCCAAGGGTGCTGCCGGCCCGTCGAAAGAGTCAAAGTTGAAGAAGCCCAAGACCATACAAGATGATCCCAACGCATCTGACGTCTACAAGTCCATTTTCACCTCTCACCATACTGCTAGAAATCAGGTCAAGGCACACTGGGTGACCTGCAACCCCTTCTATTATTGAGCCAATCAGATAACGTCTTCCCTATGTTCTTACCTACTATTGGACCAATCGAATGCAATGGATTTTATTAGGATTGTTTGAAAAACCATTCTGAAATTTTGTTGTTTGTTTTCTTGAAAATTGAATAAAAGATTATATTTGAGGACATGCTTGTCAGTACTTTGTTNTATCCTTCCAGTGCTCGATTACTGACTACTTTGGCACAAACATTCCACTAAAACGAAAAATACTTTCTACGAGATGAAACTTTGTTTCATTAATTTATTAAATTTAAATTAATTAAATTGATTTATTAAACAGCTAGCATAGATTTAGTCGGAATAAATTTGGAACATTCTAAAAGATTATACAATCTCGGCACGCAGACGGACGACAACGCTTAAGGGTATTAGCGCCCAATTGAACACAGTAATGCAATTCGATAGGATTACGTTCTTCCTCTCAACTTCTATAAATAGAGGTCCAGAATTTGGTGGTGAGTGAAAATATTTGTTGAATTAAAGCTTCTAATTGTTATTCATTTATAAGCTGATTTGCATATTCAATGCGTTGTCTGTCGACATCTTTATAGCGAATCGGCCATTATTACCTCGATGACTCCTCCTAGATATTCATTCGGCCATCTGTTCGTCACTATGGTGACGAGCATTTATCCTGAAAACTTCACAATTTATGGAAAAGATTTATGGACAAGTAATTTAGAAAAGATCACTCCACCGCCCAAGTCTGAATCCGTGAACAAAAGATGGAAACATTTGTTCAACTTTCCCAAATCCACGTCTGGAGAATTCCCTAAAGAATGGTTTCGATTCCAGGAGAACCAAACCTCG
>MPNW01000613.1:78143-111002 GCA_011800805.1 Hirudo medicinalis
TAATGATCGTCATCGTCTGGATTTTGGCTCTAATTTTGACTTTCCTTCCTGCTGTAATATGGACAAGAACTCTTGATTACAAGTTGGTGTTTCGAAATCCACAGTTCACCTATATATTTATGCGTTAATTAAACACCTTTTAGATTCGGTTTTCCACTCTGCGAAGCCATTCGCGAGTCAACTTACCTGTACTACACCTGCCTCCTGTCCTTCAGCGTGCCTGTAGTAGCCATGGCACTATTAAACGCAAGAATAATTTTGGAACTCAGGTCCGAGGACAAAAATAAAGAAGTTGTGATTTCCGCAACTAAATTCACCCCTAATGGAACTGAAGCGTCGTTCAGAAAGACGAAGGACGATAAATGTGAAGTTTCCTTTCAAGATACAGACACGAGTCCAGAATTTTTGTATTTCCAAACTAATCAGAATCAAAGTGAATTTGGAGCATTTGTCAATAGAACGCAAAATCGTTGCTTCTATTTGAACTTGCCCGTGGAGTTAAATTTGGAAACAGGATATATCGTCCAACCCCGTCAAACTAAAAATGGAAATACTGAAGAATTAAATAAATTACACAGGTCTCATTCCTCGCTTCAAACCCACGGAAGAACTAAATCATTCCCCTCGGAGTTAAGAGTAAAAGATCAGCTCTCTAAGGTCAAAGGGTCTCTTAAAGTTGCGAATCCTGACAGGCTTCCCTTCGAAGCTGTGGCAGTACCTCAAATCAATAGAAAGACTCCAAAGTTGATCAAATCGCAGAAGGGCGTGCTAGCTTTAGTAGTGACTGCCTTCGTCGCTTGCTGGTTGCCATTTCATGTTCTCCGCTTTTCCCAGACTTATTTCGACCTTCAATTTCCTAGTGACCTACTGGAGGTCATTCTCTGGACAGGGTACTGTAATTCAGCCCTCAATCCTGTTATACATTCCTTTTCTAACAGAGACTTCAAAGTAGCTTTTAAAAAAATGTTAAATTGTAAATGCTAACATAATCTAGTTAATGTTTGTTTACATCATACTATTAGTGTAGTTAAAATTTAGTTAAAACATAGTTAAAAAATGTAGTTTAAAAAAAACAAACTTTTTCGCTCAATTTGTAAACAAAATAATTTAATTATACTATTTCTTACAGCTAAAAGGTAACAAGCTAAACAAATCTCTTAACTCGTTTGTCTTTGCGTTATTTTACGATGAAAAATCTGGATCTTGTTCATGTCTTCAGCGTGATACGTTCATAGGGGGCCTCGTCATGTCGTTACCGGTATTCATCAAATTATTTATAAATTACTTGTAATTTAAACATCCAAATTTAATTTAATTTAAATCAATTTAAATTTGAGTAAATGGTGTTGTAGAATTTTTATTCATTATTTTATCTCTATAATATTTATTTTTCCGAAGAAACTGTGAGATCGTAAAGTCATTACAACAAAAACTGTTGACATAAGGACATTTTGCTTCAAAACTGGCAAATGTATAGAGAGAAAACTAGATAAACAAATCTTCAATTAATTTATAGCTTCCACATCCATCCATCGCTTTGTTTTGTCTAGAAATGAGGTTTTGATGATTCGCACTGCTTCGCTATGAGTGACATTCACGAGCGATTCGCCGTCGACAGATATTAATTTCATACCAGGCTGATAAAAAGAAATTTGAAAAAAAATTACACAAACATTTATATTTATTGCTACAATTTATTATATAATTTATCTAATTATTTATTTAATGAAATAAAATTTATGTGCAATTTATATTTACTGCTCACTTTTAAGCTTCCCTCGACGTCTGCTGCGCTTCCACGAGTTATGTTGTCAATGATAATGTCTGGACAGGTACGGCTTTCCATGCCTCCAGAAATGCTCAATCCTAAAAAATATTGCTGTGACAATGTAGATTTTTTTTACTTTGATGTAATAGAAAACTAACGAACATACCTAAATATGGAAAAGTCTTGTCCAATTTTACTCGAATTAGATTGTAGACTTTTTCGTTATTTTCAGCCATTACTAAACTTTTCTGTCTCTCGTCAAAAGTTCTTTGCTTAACCATCGGACGCCATTTTATTTCTGAGTGGCGTTGTCGTGCGTTACCTGGGGTGTTTGTATCTGCTTTGCTTTCATAAAGTTGAGGTGAATTACTTTGATTTAATTGGGGTTTCTTATCCTTAGATTCGCCTGACGTGCGAGACAGAAAGCTTTGATTTTGGTAAATTGCATAACTTTGATTTGCAACCGGTTTGGGATAAAGAGCTGGTGGATTGATGGACGATTTGAAAGGAGAACTGATTGTGTTGGTCTCTACAGACACTCCGGAATCTGCTGAATCGATGGCTATTGATTTATATCCTCCGTCATTGAGAACATTTTCGGACCAACCTTTATCAGTTTTGTTGCCATCTTTCAAAGACCATATGGAGTTGTTAGCTCCATCAGCTTTCGAGTCGTCTTTGTTGAATTTTGATTCGATTACAGGATATGTTTCGGGTTGCTCGATCGGCTTGATGGAATTTTCGTCGCCGCCATGTTTAATCCAGCTGTCGTCTTGTTTCATTCTATTGTGGACTGACGACTCACTTTTGACAGCCGATTCTGGAACTGGTTTGATTTGAGCGGCTTGCCAACCTTTTCCAAATATCCTTTCTGTGGCCGATATTACTTGATTTGTCGTCTGGATTGTTGGTGGCTTTTCCATATAGACGGTGTTTTTTGATTTCGACTGGCCTTTGTTGAATTCGATCGTTGCGTCGACAAAATCGTAATGCCCAGATTTTGTTGTTCTGACACTTGTCGCCGAAGACTGCGAGTCAGATCTGATCGGTAGTGATGGCAGTCGATCATCGATCGGATGAGGAGCCGTTGTTGGCTCCATACTAAAATTTATGTTTTGATAGACGTGATTTTGGGCACTCGATGGTTTTAGTCTTAAAGAAGCTCCGGGAGAAGGTAGTTTTGAATATCCCAGAAGGCTGATAGCATTCATTTCATCTTCTGACATCTCGTCAACCTGACCTCTCTTCTCCGATTGCCTCTGGTGTGTGTCAGAGGGTTTTGCCTCTTCTTTCCTGGGTTCGCTGTGTTTTTCAGTGATAGAGTTGAAGAGAGGCATTTCAGTGGAGGCTGTCTGGCTGAAGTTCGAGGAAAGCGATGATATTGAGGGAGTTTTGGAGTGGTATCTGGGCTGCGCCTTTGGCGATTTACTAGTGGATTTTAAAGTTCTTATTTTTTCTGTTTCTTTGGGCTTGACATAAGTCGCTTTTGCTTCGTAATTAGAAGCGTTTGAGCTTTTGCTGGTTAGAATTCTCGAAGGTTTCCTTGGGAATGCTTTGTGGTTACGGTTGCTGTTCTCCAATTTGTCATATTTTGATCTCCGTGTTCTGGGAGAAGATTCAGTGTCATCACCTAGATACGAGGATGTAATATCATCAACATGGATCGGAACTCGAAATTTTTCAGAATTTATGGAAGCTCCTTTTTTGAAGAGGACCTCTCGTGATGCGTTAGATAAGTAGATGTTGGAACGTTTGGATCTTGAGGTGGAAGGAACATCAAGAAACGGACTGTAATTCTGCCATGTGTTAGGCCTGTCTTTGAATTTCCTGAAAATCAAATAGGGGATGTTTGCATATGTGGCGGAAAATAATGTTCTAAATACAGGAAAAGGTATGAAATGTCTTGAATTACCTGTTCATTTGTCTTTCAGTCGGGGAATCGAAAACTGTCGAAACGGTTTCAAAATCAGAGTATTCGCTCTCCGTGTCGTCCCATTGGTCCGGCGATTCCCGTCCCCTGAGAGGCCTGAGTCTATCTTCGTAGAATTGAGCTTGAGCTGCGTCGAAGTATTCGTGGCGTCTGTCTGGATAATGCCAGTACTTGTTGCCTCGCCTGTGATGCCGTGTGGTGCCGTATTCCACATCATGATCGCTTCTCCATCCACTAGGGAAAGGGCGGTTGTATCGATTGTTTCTGCTTCTTTCTGAGTATTCGTCCAGATCACTTGGAGCGGGACTTTCTCGTTCGTAGTAGACTCGTCCATAACGACTCCAATCTGACAAATCCGGGTTGGAAAGGTATCTCTTGCTTCGATTTCCTTTAGGGCCAAATTTTTTTTTCAAGCTTCCATAAGAAAGATCTTCCATGGATTTCCACATTCCAGGGTGGGGGAAGTCGGATTCGAGGTAGGGGTGGTCCTCCACTCTTCGAGGTGTCGCGTGATAGTGTGGTATAACCGTCGGAAACACCGGATCAGGATATCTTTCCGGGGGTATAGGGGTGCTAGAAATTGAATGTTTTGTATCCTCACGATGATAAGCGTATTGAGGTTTTTGGGAATAACTTTTATTTTGGATGACGTTTTCACTCGGGTGATGAGGTCTGCTGCGAGGATGGGGAAGAGGCGGGAATTGTTGGAAGGACGTGTAAAGTTCTGCATTTTGCATGCTTGGATGTTGGATTTGTTGAAAAAGTTGTTCGTAATGCGGAGGAATGAGGTTTAGTTGTGGCTGGTCGATTTGAATCCCACCGAGGCTTTCCTTGTTTTGAAGTTGGTTTGGTGCGTACTTCAGCAATGGTGTTGCACTTCTTTTGCTGAGGTTTTCCTGCGGAATGTAGCTTCGTATGATCGGTATGACCTTTGTAATTCTTCCCAAAATTGGGGATGATAGAGTACTGCTTTGATAGTTGTAGCTTTGTGGATTTGGAAGAAGTTGGAGGGATGTGCTTTTTTGATGTTGAGTCGTAAATGGGGTCGATGTCAAAGGTCTTGGTAACGTAGATGATCTTGGCGGGGGTATGGGCGTCGGTTGCAAATCCGTGATGCCGTGATCTTCGTTGCTGGCCACTTCCTCGATTCTTATTGAGGAATCGTTTTCAATAGTTTTGCCATTCAGATCGATAACAGCTAAAAAAAAAAAAAATGCAAGTAAATAATAAATATATTTTTTTGTTAAAGATACTTCCAAACGCTTGATTTCTGTCTTTATAAGGTAATATCTAGTCTAAACTAATGATGAAATAATGAAATTTGAATAAAATTAGGGTTTTTTTATAGATCGGATTACTTTTCGTCCGTCGAAGTGGAAAGCTGCTCAGGGATTCGTATTTCTTGAGGGTAACATTATCCAGACTGTCGGAATTTTGAGGCCGATGACCGCTGGTCTTAATTGGGATTTGGCGGATCTTGCTAAGTACACTCGACATGGTGCCTTAAATGTAATCACGTTTCAATTAGAAATAATTGGCTGGAGTAATTGTGGTGTGATTTGAAATGCATTCAAGACAAGCGAATAAATAATTCATCGTATTAAATAAATGTATTAAGTTGGGAATTCAATATAAACAGTTTCGTGCAGGTTGGCCGAATGGGTTATATTCCTGCATATGGCAACAGTCGTGATGTGTCGTGTTCGAGACCTAGCCTGCACTGCCACAAGCGCCCTTGGGGAGTAGCGCTGTATAAATGGTTAGCAAGAATGACGCTATGCATGTGGCGCTATATAAATGAAATACAATTCGACCATTTCTGGATATTTTAATATTCACCAGTTCGAGATCTCGGAGGATTGAAGTCATATGTGCTACTTCCAAATAATCCTTCCTTAAGGGTGCCTCCTTTGTCCACGTCTGGAAATGTTTTTGAAACATAAGCAGAAGGAGGCGAAACCGTTACGGTTGGAGTTGCTGCCCGTTTGTCATCCTGATCATACTTTGTCGGAAAGATTGATCTTCCTTCTCTTCTCGTCCTTTCTTCTCTCAGTAGCAAGTTCTTTGGGGTTGCATAGAGCCTCTGGGAAGCTCTCTTCCTTTGGATGCGTATGCGTAGAACGCTCGAATTCTCTATGAGATTCGCTACTTGTGCTAAGCTGAACGAATCTAAGGATATGTCGTTGATGTCCAAGAGCCTGTCTCCAGGTTTCAATCCCGCGGAATCTGATCAATAAGATGGATAAGATAAGAAATGAAAACTTTAGCAAGATCATCGAATTCTTATACGTAATGGTGAATAGTTACATAGCTCTTTTAGTAGGTAAGGAACGACCTGCTATGGACAGGGGAATGATGTGCTTGATGAAGACTCCCCCCTGGCCATCCGATGCTCCCCACAAACTGAACCCCAGCTGTTGCTTATCCACCTTGGTCAGCTCGAACCTTTTGCTTTCTCCTGTTTCGTCTGACAGTGGTCAAATAATGAAAGTTTACAGGTTTGACTAGAGTAGTCCGGAAGATTTGCATTGTTGTTATGGAGGAGATGTTTGTTCAAGGCGTTACTAAACTAATGAGAAGACACTGCACTGAAATGGTCCTGATAGTTCAATGATAATTGACAAAATATAAATATCAACATTACTATTATTATTATTATTATTATTATTTGTATTTATTATCATCATAATTGTTATTGTTATTATTATTGTTGTTAATATCATTATTATTATTATTATTATTATTATTATTATTATTATTATTATTATCGTCATCATTATCATCATCATAATTATTATTAAAAGTTAGTAATCAGTATCCTGAGTCAGACGATTGTAATTAACATTATTATTATCATTCTCTTGCAAGCGATCGTCAATGTAACACGACTGTAATAATGCATGTTGATACCCTCGTTTGTAGCTATCACAACAGAATGACGAGATGTACGTCAAGAGGTGGTAAGTCGCTCGTAGTAAGAAGAGTAATAATAATAATATTAATAATACTAGTAGTAACAAGTTGCTCTACAAAGCTGACTCATGCGTCAGCTTGTTAGTCGCCTTATCATCGATTTGGCCGAGTTCACGCGAAGATGCGCAGCCTGGGACTCCGAGTGCGATGATGACGACGACATCGATGTTGATGATTATGATTATGATGGTGATGATAACAACGACGATGATGATGATTATGTATCTTGCCAATGACATTGTTATTATTAATGTGGTTGTGATGATTGTAACTATTAGCTATGTCAGCTATTGTCTTGTTGTAACGCAGCTGCGATAAAGTGATCAATTACATAAACCTAATATCAACCTGTCTCTGTTCAACTCACCTTTGGAACTCCTTCGATCCCAATCTCCAATTGGATGAGGTGTGAGCGACCTGGGTGTGGTGGCCGCCGACCTCTGACGTACGTCGTAGGAGGGCGTGGAATTCAGGATCTTTACGACCTTTGAACTCAAATCGCCAAAGGGCATGCCCTTCTCGAACTGAACGAGATGACGTTCTTCTACAAAGTGCTTGATGTCATCGACGAGTTCCATTTTGATTGGACTGTTTAGAATTTGACTCAGCCTATCAAGAAGGGGGTTGAGCTGACGCGTTGCCCGATAATCCCCAAGTGAGGAATAAAGGGCATCTCTCTCCTCCTCACTAAGAAGTATGGTACATCGACGATCGAAATTTATGATGAACTGCTTTTCAAGAGCCCCATCGACTCTCTCGACTGAAGCTATGGTTAGAGGAGTTTGTGGTTCTGCAGGTTGAGAAGGTTTTCGAATTTCACCGGAATTATTTCCTGACTTCATTTGGGCAGTTGTGCCGATTGTTGTGCTGTCGATTTTTTTCTACGAACTCCTTTATCCAAGTATTAGAAAAGATTTCTAATAATCCAAAAATTGCATCCAAAGTTCGATTAATCCAACAGAATGAATACAACTCAGATCAAAAATAATCCATTCCACAGATTTAGAATCGAGATCTCGAAAAATGTTCATGGTTTAAACGAGCTTTGGATTCGCTAGCACACCCACTCATCTAGAAAATGATGTGGAGATGAGGCGCAACAGCTCATCAAATGTTTCTTTGTAGTTGTAAATCGTCAGTTGTCCCCCTTCATCATTTCCCTCATCTCACCGGTTATCAATCTTACGCTCAGGTATATATAATTAATAATATAAGATTATAACATCTAATTTTATCTTGCGTAATCTCCATCATAACTTTAAATTGGTTGGCCTGATTGAATGCAAATTTAAAGTTGTAATAGTTGTAAATAACATTATTTACACATTTATTTAATAACACTCATTGATGAACTTCTGAAATTTTTAAATATGTAATAAAATGTAATATAATATAATATATTCGAGATAATTTTTAATATTTTGATTATAACATCGACCATGAAAACATTGTAATCGCGCCTAAAGTTGTTTCGAAGTTCGTGCGAACTTTTTCGATTGATTATCAATGCTGGAGTTTTGAAAGTTGTAATTGAAAATAAACAAATCTAAAATCCGACATTAAGCATTCTCATTTCAATCATTTCGGAGTCTAGATATTTGCTTTGTAAGAGTTGGAAGGCGTCAAGGAGACATGGGTTTCAATAAAGATATAAAAGATGTCATGACTGAATGTCAATCAGGAAATCATAACACAAAGACACTCATCACTAGGATGACTAAACTCTTCAAAGATGTAAGAATTCGAGTTTAAGTAATATCATGAACTACTGCAAACATATACATTCAATAAAACAAACTTCTGATAAAGACACAATTTTAGAAATTCTTTAATGTGATCAACCTCATATTAGTTTTTAATTCGTTTTATTTTTAATTTTCCTGAATAGCTGGACAAAAAGGAGTTTGAATCTACATTCATTTTCTGCCTCAAGAAATTCCTCATTGTTCAGAAGAGGGAGCCTCAGGTGGACAGGGGTATGGACTTCATCTCAAAGTTTGTGGCCTCCCTCAAGGTCGAGAAAAAGGCCAAGGAGCCTCAAAAACCCAAGTCGAAGAAGAGGAAACCTAGCTCGGAGGAGGAAGAAGAAGAAGATGAGGAAGAAATGCATCCGTTTCAAATAAGAATATTCAACTTTCTAATTAAGGTATGAGTGCCCTTGGTTAGGGATGCTTTATAATTTGGTCGATACATTTGACATCATAATAAAAATTGTGATGCTCAAGGCATTCTAAGTATCGTCTAAATAAAATTGATGATATCGACAGCTTGGTTGACCATTTCTGGGTGTAAAGTATTAAAAACTATGGATACCCATTCGTTGTCATCCGTTTATTACAATTAGTTGATTAATTAATTAACTAAAATTAATTTACTCCTTGTTTCAGCACCACAGTGCCTCCTCCAAGGCAGTGCGTTTTCGATGCTGTCAGATCGTCAACATGCTCCTCTCGGACTTGGGAGAAGGGGCGCAGATAGATGGCGTCCTCTTCGACGACATCTACGACATGATGCTCGAGAGGGTTCGCGACCTCTCCCATCTCGTCCGCACCCAGGCCGTGCTCGGGATGAGGAGATTGCAGGAGCCCGAGAATCCGCAGTGCGCCATCATAGACGTCTACCTCAGACTGCTGTCCCAGGACAAGAATCAGGACGTACGCAGGGCGGTGCTGGGCAGCATCGCAGTCACCCACAAAACGCTCAAGCCGATCCTGAAGAGGACGAGGGACGTCAACGAGCACGTCAGACGTCTCGCGTACAAGGTCGTGGCCGAAAAGGTCCACATAAAGGCCATGCCGATAGCGCACAGAGTCACCCTGATCAAGCGAGGACTCAACGATCGCTCTGGTCCGTAACGAGTTCTGAGGATTTCTCGATCGCATTGGCAACTTGTGACTTCATCTCTGACACCTGGTTAATTCCACAGAATTGGTGAAGGACACCTGCATCAAGGTGCTCGTGAAAGCCTGGCTGGGAGTCCTGGACGACGACCTGTTGAAGCTTCTCGATTGTCTCGACTGCCAGAACTACTCGGCCGAGTGCCAGAAGCTGCTGTCGACGCTCATGCAGAGCAGAGATCCCGCTACTCTTGTGTCGGAGTTCGACATCCTCGACGAGAAGTTCGACCAAGTTTTTTTGAGATTTTATCGTGTTTTCCAATTTTAGACGTTCATAAATTGATCGTTGTTTTCCTCCGATCGGTCGGAATATTGAAGCTATCCTTCTTTTCTTATGCATGTTATTAACTGTTGTCCTTCTAACCAAGGCCAGCTAATGAGTTTTTTTAAGTTTTTTTAGAATCTGACCAATCACCTCTCTTCTTGCAGACGATGCATTCCAGTGGACAAGCTGACGAAGGAGAATGCACTCATGTGGCGCTGTCTCTGCAAGCACCTGCAATCTCTCGGTTCCGAGCACGAGGAATTGCTGGAGAGGCTCCTCCCGACTTGCGTTTCATTCGTCGACTACCTGAAGGGGTGGGGCTAGTTATCTCTGATTTGTTGATTAATAATACTAGTTAATTAATATTGCTCTGTAACGCTTTGTCGTTGATTATTCATTTTATAAAAACTGTTTTGAAAGGTTTCACAAAGCATTGTTGTTGAGATGCATTTACAGAAGCCTCGTAATCTCGGGCTCGTTCTTTCTGCTTTGAATGTTTCTCGTCGGTTGCCGATAAGCCTGCTTATAATTAGGATTCTAATTAGGGTTAATTCATCATTAACTACTCAAATCGTCGTCGACTCGCAGAATAATGAATCAGAAGAAGGACGACGACGACTTGTACGAAGAGTCCCAGAACAGCTTCATCCTCCAACAGATCCTCGTCATCATGAGGTTCCTCGACTTCTCGGACGAGGCCGGCAGGTGAGCGGGTGCCCGATTCCGTCAATCGAAAGGTCGGCCATGCTCATCGACCTCGTCATTAATTCGTGCAGGAGGGCCATCCTGGGTGTCGTTCGAAAGCTCCTACTGGACGAGAACACCTCCGAGGACATCATAAAACATCTCGTGGACCAGGTTCTCCGCCTGCACGGAGACGACGAGGTCTGCCTCGAACTGATGACCGAGATCATTTCGGACATCCAGCAGCCGATCGCGAGCGAGGAAAACGTCGTCGTTGAAATGGAAAAGAGGAGGAAGCTAGAAATCAGGGTTGGTTTTGATGGCGATGATGATGATGATTCTTGTTGTTTATGATTTAAATGATTATTGACTAATCCGTTGTCATCGACAAGTACCAAGAGACCTTGTCTTTGACCCCTGGTGGCAGATCATTTTATTAACATTGCCATCAAATTTCTTTTTAAACCATTTTTAATCTCCCTTTTGACATCAACATCATCATCATCATGTTTTCCAGTTGGCCGAACTGAAGGTGGAGTTGATGCACCTGCAAGACGTGCTCGAGGACAGCATCACGAAGCAGGACTTTTCAAAGGCTGCAGAGGTCAAATCAAACATGGAGGATCTCGAGAAGCAGAAGAACCAGGTGGAGAGGGAGCTGTCAGGAAGGCAGGGGGACTCGGAAGAACCCGAGGGGCCAAGTCAGGTCACGAGGTCTCAGCCGAAGGTCTGGTTTTGTGGGTGAATTTTGCGATTGGGAGATGATTGCGTGCGTACTGACGAGGACGATTGGTTCGGCAGGAGGATCCGACGACCCTGACGAGGTGTCTGATGATCATCCAGGAAGTACTCAGCGGGGTGAGGTTCAACAAACTCAACCCTTTCATCCTGTCCTTCATCAACATGCTGGTAAGTTCGTGATGATATTAAGCACACCCATATCGATGGCAATGAAGCTTGCATCGCACGACTCACTTTACTATTGTCATCTCAAAGTGCTACTTTTGTAAATGTAGTTCATTTATATCGCACTCCTATCAAATGTCAGTGCAGGCTGGGTTTCGAACACGACACATTTGATTGTTGCCACTACCAGGGCCAACCTGCATGCCAACTTTTCGCACTAGTAACTTGTTAAGTCACCTTCATTTATTAAGTTCTTGTGATTTTCTCTATTATGTGTTGCACATATTGTCTCATGTCGAACCAAGCGCCATCACTGTACATTTCTGCTGTCTCCAGATCATACCCGGCATCACCAGCCCGTCGTCCGTGGTGCGAAACCTCGCCATCAAATGCCTCGGGCTCTGCTGCCTCAGGGACCCGAAGAAAGTCGGACAGTACCTCATGATCTTCATGCAGGTGATGATGATGATGTTAATTTTTTTATCTAGTGACGTTCAAAGGATCCACAGTGCCCGTTCGTGATCGTGGTGATTTCTACCTGCGTTGGCAGTAATGGCAACAGACATTGACCGTTAACAACTCGACATATTGGTTTTAACTGCTACTTACGACTAACGATTTCATGGAGTCAACGATGTCGTCGCCAGGCCACCATGCTGGACACCGAGGAGATCCGCGTCACCGGGTTCCGATCCATGTTCAACTTCTTGCATTTCTTTGGCTTTCCTGCCGTCGCTAAGGCCGTGACCAACGAGGAGATCGAGGAAGCGAGAAGGGGCAGCGACGCCGGAGACGACGAGAAAGACGGAACCGCTCCTGCCAATGCCAACGACGACGATGATGTCGGGACGAACCTCCTGGATCACATGACCAAGAATTTAGACAACGAGGTTTGATGACGATGTCGATCTTTGCGGTAATGTGCTTTTGCTTGGGGGCTGAAGTTAGGTGCGCTGTAATGGCCTATTGTTTGTTATTTGCCATGCATTTAATCTTGACGTTGAAAAGGTGCTTCTTTCTTTTTTTCATCTCCCTTTTCATCCGCTCACAGAGTTCTGCCATTCGCACCGTGTGTGCAGAGGGCCTTTCGAAGCTCCTCCTGTCATCCAGGGTCAGCTCCCCCAGCCTCCTGGCCAGACTCCTCCTACTCTGGTACAACCCGATGACTGAAGAGGACACGAGGATGAGGCACTGCCTCGGTGCATTCTTCCCCTGTTTTGCATATTCATCGAGGTGGGATTAATACCAGCAGTGATGAATATTGTGATGACTATGCTAATGAATGTTTGTGTTTGTGTTTATCCTATTTGTATTTGAGTGCCCCTACCCTGGGTGCTTCCTGGTTGCGAACACAACCCATTCAGCCCACCTGCACGCCGAATATTGAATATGTCGATGGCGATTGGTTCTTGTTATTGACGGTGATAAATACACCGCTGCCCATAAGCTAACAATCTGCACTGCCGTCTCAACAGAGCCAATCAGGAGATGATCGGTGAGGCATTCTTGCCGACCCTCAAGACCCTATTGGATGCCCCGTCCTCCAGCCCTCTCTCGCGGGTCAAGGTTGCCAACGTGGCCGAGCTGATGGTCCACCTCTCGAACTTCAGGCACCAACGGTCGAAGGTCAAGGAGAAAATCAACAAGGACGAAATGCCCTTGATGGTTGGTTGATCTTTTAAGACAATGTTAATAGTTGTGCTTCTGTTCATTATTTGTAGTTGGTTAATGGTTAACAGCTAATAAAACTATCCTATCATAATCATGACCTTGGTTCTCTAAGTGTTTTCACTTAAGTAATTCTGTTAGCTCAGTAAATGCTATAATGGTTGTAATCTGTCGCAAACCCAATGTCGTTCCGTGCTAACGTCGCATGCAAACATTTCAATGTCGCAGGACAAGTGCCCCCACGACGACATTGCCGTGGCCATCTGCAACGAGATCCTCACCGACCCGAACGCCGTGGACAAGGTGAGGTTGTACGCACGGTCGCTCCTCATGCTGGAACTCACCCCTTCCAACGATTACCTTCTCAAGAGTTTGCAGGTCTTAGCCGAAAAGATGGCCAAGGTTTGTTTGGTTGTGATTGTGTTGTCTTTGAAAGCTTATCATAGAATAATGGCGCTGACATTAAGTATTGTATTTAGTTTATTGTATTGTTGAACCACTAGGGCTGGTGGTGATTGTTATACAATGCACTGCCATTGGTGATTTCGAGAATGCACACTTTTTTTCCTCTTATGCGTTCACAGGTCCAACATAAATGTAGTGTTATTTTTTTAATTTAGCGCCAATTCGATCTCCATAGAAACGAATGATTTTATATTTATTACGGTTCGTCATCATCATCATCGTGACTAACAGGAGGTGAAGGACAAGACCAACAAGAACTACCTGCTCAAGTTCTTTATGTCCGTTTACGAGACCCTCGAGGAGTCGAAGGAGACGTCGCAACTCGACGACACGGTCGTGGTCGTCAGGGAAAATGATCCTGCAGAGGAGGTATTTTTGATGATGCATTGTTATCATCATCATCATCATTATTATTGCCCGTTGAATAATTAAATCACAATTTCGAGCGATTTTGTTCCCAATTTGACGCTTCTCTTCAGCACATCTCCAGCGTCGTTAGCAGTGCGTCCCTCGCCAAGGAAATCGACGAGTCGGTCGCCAAGGAGACGACCGAGACTCGAGAATCGAATAGGTTGGAAATGTCCGTGGCAGGTGGGGTTTTGTGTCAATGTGTCAACGCATCAATGTGTGGGCCTTGAAGATATAACCACTTTTGAAGCAAATGTCTGTTGTCATGAGTCTATAATTTATGGGGACCATTTTGTGAATTAATTACAAAATCGATAAACATTAACATTGGGCATGTTATTATATATATAGTTATAGAATTATAACTTTCATTAATTACTTGTTTGCATTCCAGCAAAGGAAAGTTCATCAAGTTCAGTACCCAAAAGAGTTGTGAAGGGTCACAAGGCTTCAAGGATTGGGAGGTTGGTTTGGCCCCATGTCAAAGCCACAATCAGATTGGATGCATCAAATACTCTTTTAATGGCTTAAATTGTTTCTAAAAATTCATAAATGATAAAAATTGGTAATTTGTACATTTTGAAATTTGTGGCAGCTCTAACAGTAGCGACGATTTTGAGGCTCCATCCCAGCCACAGCCAACTAGGAAGAGTCTATCCAGAAAGGTCAAGGATACTGCCATCAGAAAACAGCTTGTCAAGAAGAGGAAAAGGAATCAGATTGTTGATGACGACGAGGAAGACGACAATAGCAACGACAGAAAACTCAAAGAAAAGGTGGCTAAAAAGCCAAAGACTTCCTCTAAGGACTTCGAATTAGAGGACGAGAGTGAAGACGATATTGAAGACGCCAGTGATGATAACGATGAGGATGAAGATGATATACTGGACTTCAGCGATTGTGATGATGATTGAACTTAGCAATCCGTCTAAAGTAGCCTACGTTGTTCGTACTTGATCTGATTGTGAAGGCGACTCTAATCGACTAACTTCGATTTCACCGTTTTGGGTTCCTTTCGTTGAAATTAAAATTATTGTTCCTGTGTTCACTTTTATACGATTGTCAAATTTCGCGCTTTTGTTTACATGGAAAAAAGTTGAGCGATCTAGCAGTATTGATCGATCTTAAGTGTGCTTAGTAATCAAGCGCGACTGGAATCGTTAAATCTATGGACGCGGGAAGCACGAGTCCGGATTATTTACTTCTCGGTTCCCCGGCTCCGATCACTTGCCTTGCTTTTGCTAGGTTTTCTCAGACCAGCGACTGCCGATTCGTAGTTTCTGGGACTCAAAGCGGTGATATTTCTTGCTGGAGTTTAAAAACTCGGCGTGTCGTTGCCTCGCTGATCAAAGCTCACGAAAGTGCAGTCCTTAGTGTCGTTCCTCTTAGCGCCGACTGCTCGCAACTGGCAGGTTCGCTCTTGACTCAAGGCAGGGATGGAGTTGTACAAAGATGGAATGTGAAAGACGATGGTTTATTGTGGACCAGGGATGGTTTGTTTATCATTGTTTATATGGCTCTTTGTACAAACGGATTTTTAACTTTCGTTATTGGCACCAATATGCATAAATTAGGACATTTGGGACAGGACTGCATAAGTACTATTTTTGCTTATCACTCTTGTTTCTGAAATTTGCTAATTTTTGAAACAAACTTTCAACCTTTCCAGTCAGGATCCCTTGTCAGTTGCTAAACTTTTGTCGCATCTCACTCTCCTGGCTGGGACCTCATGGCACTCTGGCAGTTCCAAACCCATCTGAATCACCTGAAATAAGCATCTATCACACTGACAACTTGGCCTCAGGTCCTGTGGCGAAGGTGAGACCAGAATCAGAAAAAAGAAAGTTTGGTCTTCTCATGGATCTGGCAATTTCATGCAAATCAGATGAAGGTCTTGTTCGTCTCTTTGGGGGCTTCGAGGATGGAAGCATAGCTTTGTGGATATTCAGGATGGACCAACAAGGAACGACATTCAAAGTGGGAGATCACCCACTCATCAATTTGCATGAGAAATTCCACAAGGAAACACTCATGTCTCTTGACTTTTGCCCGAAAACCAACATCGGATATTCTGCATCTGCCGACGGACTCCTCGTCAGTTGGTCCGTCGTCCAGGAAGAACACGATGGAAAGCAAGACTATAAGTTGAAGACGAGGACAAGCAAAGATATGGGATCGGGCATAGGATGTCTGAGGTGCAGACATGACGGTCGGCTAGTGGCAATGGGTAACTGGGACAGAGGAGTGACACTGGTTGGGGGCAAAAAACTCAAGTATTTGGGAGAATTGGACCTCCATGAGGAGATGGTCAGTTGTTTATGCTTTGACGAATCTACAAAGGAGCTTGCCTTGGGCTCTCAAGACAAAATGATCAGCTTATGGAGCCTATATAAAGATGTCTGAAGAAATGGAAAACATTAACAAAGCAATTTGACTTAAGTGTGCCTCCAAATAGTTGGTCATCATGTTCTTTTAACACGTGCCTCTAAAGCAACGAAGAACAATCTGTGCTAATTTGTCTCTTACGTCTGCCTGAAAAATCTACAACTGCAACTGTTGAACTGTTTCATCTGTTTTGATGACCAAGAATGTAAAAGCAAAAATAGACCACGAACATCTTCAAATCGTACGTTGACTTTTGGAAATTGTTTCGAAATAACGGACACGATATAAAAAAATAAATTTAAAACATTTCTCTCGCGTTTCGACATCCTAAAACGACGCGAGGGAATAGCGCGATCGACGAGGTCAAATCCTCGACGTCCGAGACGTGCGCAAAAACTGCGATCACCGGATCGAACGAGAAGGCACCTCACAAAAAATAATACGCGGTCGAGGTATTTAAAGCCGTTCGGAAAAGTACGAGCGGAGTGAAGTAGCACGACTCGACGTTTACAGTCATCACGTTAAAGGACATTCCTAAGCACGTCCGACGACACCGTCCGAAGGCACCGCGGCAACAAAATACTGATCGACAGTCGAGGTGGCAAGCAAGGATGGACATAAAAACAAATGGCATAACAAAACATGGACAACTCGAAAACATGAAAACAAGCAAATGACTCCGAGCGAAGAAAAATACTTTGAAATTACATCCTCGCAACATGTAAAGAACGCCGTCGTCGAAAGAAAAAGATAAAATCCTGTTCTAATTTTCCAGTCAGACAGAGGTGACTCTGTTTACGTCAAAGGGGCTTCCTTCTGACCGGCTCGGATGGGCTGCGACCGAAGCCTTCGGTTGGCGTCTTTCCCGTGCACGAACGGGAAGCGATTCGAGACCGGGGTTAACGAGAGCGGCTCGGGTCGTAGAGTTCATGCCAGAACTCCCGGGCCTTTCCCATCTCAGCGGAGAAACTTCGGCACTGCCGAGAGAAGCCTCGAGCCGTAGCGACGACGTGTCGAAGCCACCGAGATCTCGAAGGAAGTACTCCGGTCGGTCGCCGGATTGTCTTCTCGTCTCGACGGAGGGCTGCGGACTCGCGCCGTTTCTCGAACCTTGCATTTCAGAGGGACTGGAATTCTCAGGAGATTGCCTCTTCCTAGGGCTTGCTTCCAATTCTTCCAAATTAAAGCTGGCAGTTCCAGCTACAAGATCGTCGAGAGGAGGCAGCTCTTCTTCACCTGCACCTTCATCATTGTCTGATGATGGAAGAGACCTGTCTGGATCTGCATTCATTTCTCCATTGGCTTCCTCATGGCCACTGCTTTCTGATCTATAATCCTCCCCCAGATCTAGATTTTCCACGTTTTCATTTTGTTCTCTCAGGCTGGTTGTCATGGCCGCTGCACGTTCCGAGGATCGATTCCAATTCCTCCTCGAATTCACCCACACGTGCGATCGGTGAACGGCACTAGGATGAGCAATCTCATTTGGAAAGTTCCTGATCCCTCGTCTGTATGTTATTGCTCCACTCTCGATGGTATTTGATCTGTGACTCCTTCCTCTTGATTCCGGTCCGTCGTCTCTAAGATTGACGGACCCGAAGCGAGAGGTAAATCTCCGTTCCGTCCTTCTCCTCTCGTGGCTCGACCCCACGACCGACGACAAGGTCTCCTCCGATTGGGACCTTCCAAGAGGCCGAGCGTGGGAAGACTGGCGGCTCCCTAACGGGCCCGCCCTCCCGATAGTCCTTTGCCAGCCCCGTTCGCCGGACCTCTCCCAGCCGAAATGGTCACGACTGGGGTTCCCCGACATTCTTTCTGCAATGGGATGATTTGGATAGTAATTTCTCCTCCTTACTGGTATTTCATCTCCAGTCCCTTGGGCTCTGGGAGCAGTAGGATTCCTGATAAATACCCTTGGCTCAAGGGGGACCGTGTCGACATCTCGTCGACCCCTGGAAAAGGGAGGGCTACGATGCTGGGTTGAATAAAAATTCAGTATCTAGTCAAAATATATGCAATAAAATGTTGATGCCAATCTCGACTAATTACCTGCCCAGCTCTTTGACGCATCCTGGCATTGTGCATTGCCCTCCATAAATCATCGTCATCCAGTATGGGCTCGTCCGGTCCTCTGGTCCCGATCGGCTCGTAGAGATGGTGCGTGGGGATGTCCGGACCCCTGTGCAGAAACCGGTCCGTGTCGACGTCGAACAGGAAATTGTAGTTTCCAGGATTAAAGAGACCTCTGGCTTGATTGGATGGGGTAGGACCTGCGGGATTGGCAGACGCCGGGCCCTGGCGGTTTGTTGAGGAGTCGAGAGAAATCTACGGAAGTCGTTAGGAGTCTAAATGAAAGCTTACTTGCTTGAGGTTACCAGCTAGGTCCCTGTAGTACTGCATGCTCTGCTCGATGGTATTCGTTAGACCACCTAGAAATTATGACATAATAATATCAGTTAATTATATAATGTAATTACAATAGTAATGTTGATTAAATGGCTACTAATGTGGTGCACGCTTAATAACTACAGCAACATTAAATTCATAAAAATATTACGAAGGCAATAAATTTCACGATCCGTTTACCGTGAGAAGGGCCGGATCTATTTGGCATGTTGCTAAGGTATGGTGGCACCCCTGCCATGGGCGGTCCCCCGTATGCCTCGTACCCGGGCACGAATCCGTAAGCTTGCGGATAAAGTGCCACGTGAGAGTAGCCGTGAGCTCCAACAATGCCGGGCGTGGAATGCCAAAAGTTGTAGCCTCCCCATGGATTGGCCCTCCTGGGGTCGAAGTTTTCGTAATCCAAGCCTTCCGGGTTCGGTGGATTATCGCCGGGAGATCGTGCGACCGGCTCGTTCCACGCGGGAAGAGGCCGACGGGGTGTCGGCACTTCGTGGGTCTGCATTTCGTCGTCCCTCTGGCGACGTCCGCTCCCGAGACGGTCGAGAGAGCCGAAGTCCCGACCGGTCCTTTCCGGACGGATCTCCCCGAAGGATTCGGCTCGGGAGAGTGCTCGATCCTGATTCTTACGGTCGATATAGCAGAATGCGTCAGGTTACGTTTCATAATAAATGAAGACAACAACGTCCACAATAAAAATTGGTTTTACTGTGCTCGTGATTATTGCAAATTTAATGCTCGTCGAGGGTGAATGTTTTGGCGACGGAGGACCGACTTTAAAAGGTGCTTTCGGCAAACGAACGACTAAAACAACGGTCAAGAATGAATACAAATAAAATACAGAAATAATACAAAAAAAATGCAATACGTAACTATCTAATCAGTTGCATTCAAAGGGAGCCAATGAATGATAATGGAATGAATTATTGTCACAACAAGAATTTGTATTGCAATCAAGAAGTTTGACGTAATGAATATTCATTGGGAATACGAGCTCCAAGTTTGACGCCATGAATATTCATTTGGCGACAGGCTAATTTTAAGGCCGACCCTTCAGTCTTTTCAATTTATTTAGTCCCTCTTTTGTTCGCATTATTTGCATCGTGTTATGTTAATTAATCGAACAAAATTCCTCAAAATTGGAAATAAAAGAAGATATTAATAATATAACAACCATACATAATAATACATAATGATTCCATCAATGCCACGATATTGTTCTACCTGATGAGTGTCGATTACCTGGTCGAGGTTCTTGCTTGACCCCACAGAACTGGGGAGACTGGGGTTGAGGGAGAGGACCTGATCCCTCGAGTTGTTCGACGAGGTCGCCTTTCGCCTCAGGAAGCCGAACAGACCCTGCCGAGAATAATGATGACGACGGTCAGTAGTAACAATAATATAAGCATAATAATTATGATGACGAAGACAACAACATAAATGTGAGTAATTACAGAACGATAACTCAATCATGGCAATGTACTAGTAAATGCGATGACAAAAGTGATGACATTAAGATTAAGGTTACAATTGCAGTTACACGATACACGTCGTAAACCACGCACAATCGCATTCTCACGACTAGGAGAGTCAAAGGTCATCCTCACCTTCTTCCTCTTCTCTTTGACGACAGAAGCGTCCTGCAGCAGGCAGACGATTTCAGTGGATTTGTTCTTGCACGCAACATCGAGTGCAGTTTCACCTTTCTGCAACAAAAACAACGATGGTCATGGATCGATGATGATGATGCACTGGGCAATAGTGATGATGATGACATGACAATGAAAAGCAATTGTTACAATGATGATGAAAGCATGAACTGATAACAACTGATTAGTAGTACCGACGGCTTTGGAGGCACCAATCGTAACGATCATCATAATCATGCCCACTCGAGCCGGGTTATGAATCACGTCACGAAAGAGATAAGAAAGACCCAATCGATAACACTTGAAAACATCAGGAAGAGAAGTAGCCACACGTGCACATAGACGCACACTGGCATCTAAACACACACACAGACATCTAAGCACACGCGCAACAAACAGATTCTAGAAACTGTTGCTCTCAGATGATGAGAGGCTGCCAAACAGCAACCTTGTTCTTGTGTGACTTCTTGGCACCAGCCTCAACGAGCAGTCTGGCTATCTTGGTCCTCTGGAGGCCAGCAGACACGTGCAGGCTGGTTTCGCCCTCCTTCAATTCATTGAATGGAGGAAGGAATCAAGGAAGGAATAATTAAGAGAAATTAAACACATTTAACGAATTAATTAATAATTTATTAAAATTGACTTGCTACTGGGACATTAACTGGAATTATTGAAGCAATGAACATCATCATCATCACCATCATCATCATCGTCGTCGTCGTCATCATCACTCCACAAGATTTATAAGCAGTTAGGTACAACAACATGGCTAAATCCAGATGTAGCATCATCATCATCACCACCGTCTACCTTGTTCTTGGAGTTCAAGTTGGAGTTGGCATTGATGAGGATCTGAGTCACACCTGCATGTCCGTGCCTGGTGGACGTGTGGAGGGGCGTCTCGCCGTACTAGAGGGAGGAACGAGGGGCAGACGGATGGAGGGTGAGCACGAGGGATGATGGAATGACGGATTGGGTGGAGATTGTGGACGATGTTTATCATTGGGAAAAATATCGATTTATCAAAACTGTCCACAAAGTCGGTTAGTTACACTTAATCGACTTCAGAAATAAAAGAAAGGATCATTTTATTTTTTACAAAAACCAAAACAACAACGTCGAGAGCCTCCGACCTTGTTCTTAGCGTCGACCTGGGCATCGGCATAGAGGAGCTCCCTGGCGCACTGGTTGTGTCCCCTCTGGGCTGCCGTGTGGAGGGCTGTGAAGCCGACCTGAAATGTTGCGGGGTTAACGAGCTACTTCTAAGAATTCGAAGCAAAAAACAAAAAAAAAGTCGTGAAGGTCGAGAGTAATTAAAATGCTGGCGGAGAAAGATTTTCAAATTATTTGTTTGGCAGACCATCGAGGGCACGATGCTCGACTCGTCGTCTCTGTCCGCCATCAGTATTATAATATTATTCCATGATTTACAGACTGCATTTTGATGATTTAAATGGGACGACGAGGTCGTGGAACCGACCTTGTTTTGAATGTTGATGTTTGCATGGAACTCAATGAGCAGCTTTACAGACTGACTGAAGCCATTCCAGGCGGCCATGTGGACAGAGCTGTTGCCAAACTGAAAAATGACACGTTTTAACTTACTATTTCGTCACATTTTTGAGGCGAATAATTGCAGAATTCCGACAAAACATGTCGCGACCGTCGAGTCGACGCACGACTCGCAAACCGCTCCAAAACATATTTCGGCAAAGACTGCACGTCGATTACTGACGTCATCGTCGTCGGCACCAACTACCGTCGTCATCAACATAATCACGATCGCCCACCTGATCCTGATCATCCACCTGAGCCTCGAACTCCAAGAGCATCTTGATGACCTCCTTGTGGCCTCGGGCAGCGGCCAAATGCAGTGGAGTGTAACCATTCTGATGAAGAAGCAGGAAACTATTTATTACAACTGCTCATGAATAATTAATTAGTCCAAGAAACGAAAGTAAGAATCGTAACAATGGCGATCACTTGAATATTAGTGATGATGATGATTGCAACTCACAAGTTGCTATCGGGACGTCCGTCAGACCTCGTCGCTCGACATCGCTAAACTGCTTCATTAGCACGACTACTGGGCTCACAAATCAACAAATCATGCCAATTACAGGCAATCGCAGACGATGACGTGCGTCGACGAATCCAAACCTTCGGACTTAAGACCCCGGCTTCGTTCGGAGGAGTTTGAAATGTGGAAACGCCACGTGCTCAGCTCACGAACCCCAACTACGGCCTCCGTTGACATCACGTTCATGATGATGATCATTACCGTCACCATATTATCCCCTTCAACATCATCATCATCGTTATCATCATCATCTACGAATCCCAATGAAGTAGGCTAATATAAAAAAATACACACATCCTTCCCCAGCTCACTGCTTCAACATTGTTCGCCCAAAAAAGCATCCAATCAAAATTTGGTTCAATCTTTTCAAATAATAACTTCTTAAGTTTTCAACAAAACGTTAGAACTTGCAAGTTGATTCTCAACCACAAAACGTCTATAATTATGTATAATCACCCAAAGAGAAAATTAGAGAAAGTCTTCTTCTTCTTCTTCTTCGCTGCCTGCGATAGATGAGAGGCCATTGTGAGCCCGTCTTAGTAATAATGCCCTCACTTTCTTCAGCCAGTGCCGGTGCTCTCCTAGTTTCGGGATAATTCGGCCGAATTGTGCCGATCGCGTTACCGGGCGTGTTGAAACGTGTTGTAAGAAGAGCAGGAAATAACGCTTTCATGACTCAATGCAGGTTCCGAGCGGCGATCGAACGCAAGCACGCGCAAGGGAGGACGGACGGACGGATGAAAACGACAAAACGAGAGTGAAACTCACGACGTCCCTGGCGCTGACCCTGCTCCCGTGCTGCAGGAGCAGCTCCACTATTTCCACTTTTCCATTCTGAGAGGCGATGTGCAGCAACGTGCGGCCGTCCTGGAAGAAACGGAAGAAGACGATGAAGGATGGATGGAGGAGCGAATGAATGCATGCTGGAAATTTCTCGTTTTACTTTTTTTTTGTCTCCAGCAATAATGAGCGAAAAAGAACAACAATTGTAAATGATAATTATAAATGCAATCAGTAATAACCGACGTTAGCAAATTACCAGTTGATTAGCATGTTACGATGGACATTCACACTGACGTATCAAATAGTTACAATGAAAGAAGCACGAACAGTTGAACGAACGGACGAGCACGTGTAACGATGCCGACATCGAGACGGCCTCCCCACAAAGGAGGTTGGGGGAGAACCACTTCTAAGTAGGCAGACGATTATTCAAGCCTTAAGAACCCGTGGCATGTCCCAGAGTCATCGCCAAACATCGCATGTGCAAACGTTCAAATACTGACAACTAACGGCAATTTGTTAAATAAAAATATATTTGTCAAATAATAACACTAATACTACTACTACTACTACTACTAATAATAATAATAATAATATATTGCAACATGAACGCTGTTCATCAACGAGAAAGACATCGCCAAGCGACAACATGACACTAAAACAACTATTTTGGCACGTCTAAACAACGCCAACAACGTCATTGACCTTTTCACCCTGACTGAGGTTCAAGGTCACCCATCAATCCTGTCTAAGTCGTTCACAATTGAACGGCCAAAACCCAAAGTTTGTAAAAAAAAAAATTTTTTTTTGAATAATTGGAAAAAAAATGAAATTCTCCTAAAATGGAGTCATGTTATAACTTAATCAGCAGTGTAAGGGGAGATCTGCATCTAATTATGCACGACCCCGGGCAACTGTTAGTCGCTCGAACGACGACAGGAACTGCTAACGTCGCAAATGTGATGCTATCTCAACAAATGTGATGTCATCTCAACAAATGTGATGTTATCTCAACAAATGTGATGTCATCTCAACAAATGTGATGTCATCTCAACAAATGTGATGCTATCTCAACAAATGTGATGTCATCTCAACAAATGTGATGTCATCTCAACAAATGTAATGTTATCTCAACAAATGTGGTGTCATCTCAACAAATGTGGTGTCATCTCAACAAATGTGGTGTCATCTCAACAAATGTGATGTCATCTCAACAAATGTGATGTCATCTCAACAAATAAGTACAACCAACTGCTCGATTACTATTATTGCATAACATAAAACACATGCAAGGTAATGGCTCTCAAGAACTACAGTAAGTGGGGCATGCTTGAAATCACATCCTAGAGAAAAAGGCATGAAAAGAGGTCAGTCGTTAACTGATAAGCATCATCATCATCATCATCACCATCATCAATACCACTATCATCATCATCATCATCATCATCAATACCACCATCATCATCACCACAACACTCAATTCCTCTGGTCGCCATCAAGAGGTCATCGCGATGTATTTCGCTCGATAGTTACTATCGTCGACCGACCGACACCTCTCGAGTTCGAACCCCGGCTCGGGTCGTCTTTCGACGACGGCCTCGACCGGAGAGCGTTCCTCCCGAGAACAAAGGAGAGCCGAAAGTCGACGAAGGAAATTCCACACCAAAGAGCATCGCCCGGAGTAAAATTACTCGGAAAATATTTCCTTTCCCTCGCCACTTCCAGACGGCAGACTCAATTTTTCTGATAGTCTTTCTTTTGAAGCTATTTGGAGAGCTTTCTCACGAGCGTGCGTTGGGTTTTAAGCGTGCGGCGTGATTTGTAATATTTGGATTATTCATTTCAAGATAATTTTAATCGCTAATCATGGAATTTGAATGATTTTAAAGTAAAAACGTTAAGAGGTCGACCTCCAGTAATTGAATTATTATGCGATATTATGTGATAGCCAGTTAACGGTCGATTAAAAGTCCTATTTTTTTTATTAAATGCAATAATTTTAGCATTTAGCAAAAAATCACAAAGCATTATTAACGAATTACAACCACGACAATTAACAAATGCATCTCCATCTCAACTGACGCTTGCAACAAGCACGGAGTTTAAAGCTCGTTATTTGCGACAAACAGAGTTCCTTCCTTCCTTCCTTCACAAAAAAAATGTATTCCATCGGTCAGAACAAATACCTTAAAAGTGTCTGAGACCTGCCTTCTGCTCAGAGACTCTCTGACGGTCTGCAAGTCCCCGCCGATGATGGCAGCCTTTAGCCTTTCAGTGTGAGTCATCACATGGCAGGTCGAATCTTCCTGGAAGAACATTATTAGCATTGTTGCAGTTGTGCCAATAAGTCATGTTAAGAATGACATCCTTTTATCAAACATTTTGATACGAAAAATGATGAGAAATCAAGTACTAAAAAAAAAATAAATATAAAATAAAATAAACAATAGCACATGCCTAAAAACTACATAAGTATAAAGTTACTTAAATAAGAGTTACATGAGTAATGCTTACACAAAGTAATAGTTACTATGCCTACTTAATATGCAGAATAAAAATATTGCATTAAAAACACAATTCTTTATTTTAGCACATAATTTTAAGCATGTCGACAACAAAAACGAACTCAGAAATAAAGTTATAAATAGTAATAATATCTAAGTGCATGAACTACACAAAGGCTTAACTGCCTTGTAAGCTTTCAAATGCAAAATTGCATAAGGGTTTGTCTGTATGCATTGCGCAAATGTTAATTTAAATCACAAGCGCTCAAAAGACCTTCAAGAAATGCAAAAGAAAACAAAATCAAACCCTAAACCAACCCACTAAAATTGTGAGCTAAAACTTACCGTTGTCAGACTTCAGCACCAAAGCGTGTCAAGTATTGAAAATTGTTAATAAAGTAAAAACCTCGGTAAATACGATAATTCAATCCAGAAGTTTGTGACCGTTCGTGTTAAGAAGATTTAAAAATTAATCCCGGTTCCTATAAAAGTTTCTCAGACCATACGTCGGCCAATTATTTTGAACATTGGCGTACTTATCTACCGAAGCCACTTCAAAGGGGGATGAGTATAATCCAATAAGCATTTTCTCGATTATGAAAGCACTATTATTTCACCTACAAAAATAGGAACTGAGTTTCAATGTTGAAATATTTTAAAATAAATTCATTCATTCAAAATTGCGAAATCTTTGCACCACAAACGTCATCAATCATTTTCGTTACACGAGACCAAAATTTATTTTGCGGTACGCTTTTGTACCTAGTTTCCAATCTCCTTTTGTCTCCTAAAAATTCGTTTTTATAACAACTTTAAGATTTTTACTGCCTGAACTGACCAATCTTGTATTACATTACTTTGACTTGGATAACTATTGGAATGTCTTTCTTCTAGATGGTTAAATAGTTTCAAAACAATGACAACCAGAATATTCACTAGCTATACTTACGGATTGTCTTGTAATTCGAAATACGACGACGAAAGAGTGGTCAACGCTCCCCAAAACCAGAGCATAAGCTGTCCTCTATGTCTTTATTTGCTACACAAGCCGAGGCCTTGTCACAATGTGGTCATACTTTCTGTCGCTCTTGCATTGCTCAGTGGTTCTGCGTGTTTAGAAACTGTCCATTGTGCAGAAAAAGCGGAAGTTTTTCAGACCTCGAAGATCCACCATCGGAATTGAAAGCAACAATGCGCTCTCTCAGAATACGTTGCATGCATTCTGATTGCAACGTGGTCCTATCCATGGGCGAGATGGAAAAGCACGAGGTGAAATGTTCTCATCAGCCATCCACTTTCCAAAGCGACAATGAACAGCAAAGCGTCACCATCGATGCCGAAATAACCAACGAATCTGGCGGGGAAGATATCTCAAACCAGAATGGCATTGAATCCCCGACTAATCAGTTTGAAGAATTTGAAGACAATTCATCAGCATACGATTCAAATTACCTGGACATGGAAAACGACTTGGTTTATCGAATAGTCAGACAAGCGACCTCGAGGGTCTTCAATTCGGCAGAGTGGAACACGCTGAGATTCAGTTAGTTAATATTAATAATGGTAATAATAATGATAATAATATTAATATTAATAATAACAATAATCATAATAACAATAATCATAATAATATAAATATAATAATAACTATTGACATCACATAATCCCATTGTAGTCATGGCTGAGAAAGTCCCAGCAATTGGTAATTGTGGTTTGTTTGCTTTTAAATCCAACCAAATTTAGGTTCATCGTTACTTGAAAGCGACAGGAAAGCCAAGGCATTTTGGAAAGTGTTGACTAACGAGATCAGCGAAGCCTACATGAAAATCAATGACTCTCTAGGGCATGTTTTACGAGGTTGGAATTTTGTCAAAACTCACAATGCACAAATAAATATTCTAAATATTTCTAAATTCCAAACCAAAAACAAAAGTCTCCTTTTAACCGCAATCATAAAATCGGAACTTGATGTAAACAATGACTATTAATGTTGCTACTGACCACAAACTCCGTAAACGCGGTAGGACAACTATTTACTTTTAGATCGCCAAAGATTGAGAACAGTGGAATTCATGACCAGACGTCTGATGAGGAAATGGGAACAACTTATTTATCGAAGGAGTCGCCTAGTCCGGGCTAAAATCAGATACAAACGTCTCCCAGCAACCGGCTTCTTCAGACTAACTGGATCTTTTAGCATTTACTAATTTCTTGAATTAAAATTCTTGAATGGCTTTACAAAAATTCCACGATTTTATAACTTCGATAGACAATCAACATCTGGCGTGTCCGCCATTTTTCTTGCTGAAATCGTCTGCTCCTCATTAGTCACGTGTTATTTTGACCCGGTCACGCCCGATCATTCATTGAAAGCTACTTTTATAAATGAATTAAAAGGTTGTTAAATTTTTATGCAAAAATCGAGTTTACAAAATCGAAAACAAAAAATCTCGAAAAGTAAGTTTTTAATCACCCTTTTCACCATTCAACCTTTTTTGATGTAAAAATGAACGCTGGTCAAGATATATTCTATCAAAATTATGGCACCTCGGTCTAGCCGGGATGTGATTCTAAACGGAATGTGATTCTAACAGGGACTAAACGTTTCCAAGAGTTTCACTTCCTGAATTCGAGGCTCCTTTTCAAGACAAAGTCACGCTTCAAACAGGCGTTGTGCCAATGAATAAACCACGAGTTGGCCTGAATAAGCTCAAAAATACCGTAAGATCTAAACGTATTTCATCTGAGAGTAATAATACTCGGAATATTAAAAATAGATTGTACGCAGTGGCATCAAGGGGTCTTGGCATGCAATAAAGAGGAAGATTAATTGATTGGTTAATTGTTTCAGTCTTGGCCGATGTCCTTGGCAATTAACATTACATGGGTTAACAAACTCTACAGAATCTAAATGGTACAACCTGAAATAAAAGAGAAGAATAGTGTTGTTGACAAGAATAACTGGTTTGATGAGCTAAAATTGCTCGGAATATCAAAAAATAGCATGCAATCTTGAACGAGGTAGCTACAAAGTCGAACAATTTTACGCTGTTCCATTGTAAACACAGACTATTGATAGGTTTTCAACTACTTTGGTAGCACTAATAAAATAAGAAGAATGGGAGGCTCGTAGTATAGAGAAATTATCTTGTGGTCGCACAGTTTCGCACTATCCTTGCTATCCTCTCAGCAGGTGATTCTAATAGCTTTAGGAAATAATTATGCAAGAGTAATTTGCCAATTTGAGGAAACGCTCTTCTATAATTTATATGGTGCTCAAAATAACATGGTTTTTTGAATGGGAAAGTTCTTCAGTTAGAAAGGTTTACCTGTGAAAGAGAGTCAAGTTTAAAGTTGTTCAGATTCTAAAAAATCTAGAAATTTAACTAAAGTAAGAAGTCAAAGAATTTAGCTGTAGACGTTCGTCTTGTAAAAGTATCGAGTGTTTTTCGATCAAGTTTAGTAATTGGTGAGGGAGTTATTGCTTGTTTCGCCTCGGAGTTGAAAATTAAAACAATCCTCCATGAACAGCAGCAAAGATCCAGATCCGCTCTTTAATTCGTGCTACTGCACCCACATTACAAAGGTTGAACAGGTTGGAATAAATGAATTATTTGAATTTCAAGCGTTAATATCATGGCTTCACTTTTTCTTTAAATTTCAGTTTAACCGCAATTTTACCAGGTCCACCAAGCGATGAAAAGTCATGGCGACATTGAAGGCCTTTACCTCGTTCGAAACAGCTTCTCCGATAAAGGCAGACTTGTCTTGTCAGTGAGGTAGGTACAGAAATCAAAGTTCAGAAATTTCACAATCATCTAGTTTTCCGAACTATTTTGAACGTCAATCTTGCAGGCACACTAGCGGTCTTGTTCATGTCAAGATTGGTCACAATCGAGACAAAAACACTTATTCCTTGGGGAGCAAGGCCTTCAAAAACATGGATGCTCTGCTCATCCACTTCAGTCGTCATCCCATCGAGAACGAGGAAAGACTAGCAGACGTTTTACTCAAGCACCCGATCCGGGCTGACAGGAGCACTAATTACCCTATTGTCATTCAAGCGCAGAAAACCCTGCTCAGCCGCCACACCAGCTGCAATGGAGGCACTCGTTCCATCTTTCTCAATGGCCACGACTATCTGCCCTTAAAGCCTCTCTGCCGTTCAGATAATCCCCAACGAAAGGAGAATCATCTCAGGCATGAAGGGTATCTCACCCCCACATTCACCCTGGCTAACAAAAGACGGTTGCCATCTCCGCCTTCCGAAAACCAAAGTCTCTACGTTAAAGCCCACCAAAGCCACCCTTTGCCGAGGGGATGGAGCGTGGCGTCGGAGCCCGGTAGGGAGGTGAAATTTATTTCACCCTCTGGCACCGTTGAGGACAACCTGCCTGCAGAGGTGTGGATCCAGCTAAATGACAGACAGAGTTTGACAATGCGAAAGTTGTTATCAGTGGATGGCAACGAGGATTTCAATCATGTGTACATGGACATGAATAGAGCCAATAATTGTTGACTTGTTTAGATTGTAAATTGTCTTTTTTTTTCCATTTGATTATTTTTGGAAGACCTTCTGGTTATTAAAGACATATTAAAGAGGTTTGTCATTATAAAAAATAGAAGTTCTGTAAAAGTGTTGCTATTAGTAGAACATGAAGTTAACTGTTGAGTTCATGGAGTTATTATGCCTTCTCCAATCCAGGGTTTTGACTCGAGAACATTCTCTAAAGACAAATATTCGTTACTATCCATCATCTGACGAATCATCTAAACGAACTACATTCACATCTCCAAACTAAGGAACTCATCTCATCTACTCAAAAGGATTTGTCAACATTTGTGTGACTCGTGTTTAACTTACTTTTAACTTTTTTACTTTTACTTCTAAAATTACTTCGCTCGAGGTAAAACCCAATTGGGCAGCCAAAACGAATGCCGTAATCGCTCCCTTTAAATAGATTTGGATATACCCAGGTTATTAACACATCCTCGTGGGAAAAAATCAACAATATGTTGTAAGATATTGCATATTGTAAGATAAATTTATGGAATTTTATTTTTGGAAATTCATATTCAAATAAACAATTTTGCGAAATTCTAACACATCAGGAAAAGATATTACGACACACTAACAGCCTGTATGCCTCAATCATATCGACTTGTTTGAATTAAAACTGAATTCTCTTCAACTGATTCATTTAATTTTTTCAAAATACACAAATCGCCAACAAATAGAGTTGTTAAGACATAATATTACATAATAAACACAAATAATAATAATAATAATAATAATAATAATAATAATAATAATAATAATAATAATAATAATAATAATAATAATAATAATAATAATAATAATAATAACAATAATAATAATAATAATAATAATAATAATAATAACAATAATAATAATAATAATAATAATGATAATAATAATAATAATAATAAACACAAATAATAAACATTTCATTTTGCGAAAACATTTTTTTTCGATGAATTATTTTCGTTTGAATCCATTTCGGGTGTAAATTATTGAAAACATAACATTTATAAACATAACCCCGCCATAACATTTAAATATGGCATGCACGTCTGCATTAACATACATGTTTACATTAACAATCCAGTTCCTTCCGTGTGGTTGTGCTAAAACTGTGCTAAAATGAAGGCTTTCAAAAGTATTAGCCTTGAACTTCGATTGAAAAAGAGAGTTTCTTCAACTTTCTGTGAGAGATGGACATTTGAACATATTCATTGTTCTCGTTATCTAGTTTCACAGTAACACGATTTGGCAAATGTGAAATTTACAGTAAATGCGGATGTAAATCTCGATTCACAAATACGTCATGTCCACGATTTCCTTTCGTGACAACGATGTGCAACTGTTTTGGATCAAAAGAATCAAAACTAATAACAACAATAAATGTGTTCTCAGAGAAGTGATTTTACAGCCATTGCATTCATCATAAATATTGTAGCTGCGATAATTTGAGCACAACAATGTGGATGTGTTCATCATAACTTGAAAAGATGTCAACTCTGGTTTTCACAGAAGAATTTTGACTTCCATTGACAGGGGAGGGTAATAATAAAGCCCGCGGACGAGAGGTCATTTCGTCTTCGATTCTGAATTAATAATAATTAATTATAAAATTAAATATAATAATAAGACGTTACTTATAATAATAATAATAATAAAAATAATAATAATAATAATAATAATAATTACAATTACCTGATTATTAATAATGTGTAGTTTAACTTGACATCCTAAAAATCTTGCAAGCAAATTGAGTAACTTCGCAAAACTAAATTTGGCAACAGCCCTTTTGTGTCGGTCCATGGCCCGTTGCAACCCACGCTCAAAAATAAAGAATGAAGAAGGTCCTGTCGTGATACAAATGCTTTAGAAGTAAAAGTATTAATATTCATGTAAGTACAACTTTAAAGGCTCTATCGCAACTGAGCAGCCAAAGAAAGGTTTCAGAAAGCCGAACGAGTTGAGGCCGTGCACAGGACCAAAGACGGAGCTTGAGGCAGATAGAGTATGTCTGCTGTTGCTAAGTTAATTGACTAGAAAATTAATTGTTAATTTAATTAAGTTTAATTGTTAAGTTAATTGACTTGACCTCAATGAGTAAACCTATTTTGACGGTTGTTCGTGATTTTTCGAAGGAATCTCACAAAGAACTCTGCCTCAGTCCATTTTTTGGAATTCTTCGGCATCAGGAGCTTTGACTTAGGAGACCTGTCTGTCTGATCTGATCTGCCTATCAGATCTTAAGATCTGTCTATCTTGTCTTATTCATATCTTGAATTTTTACAAAAAGACAAGCAGAAGACATTTACACACAGGAAGGTTGAGATCGTGACTTCTAGGTGCTTTTGCAGCCAACTTCATATCGTCTGGAAGCATATTTTCCTGCAGACAAATTCTTAATCCGTTACCAGTAGGTCAACTGGTGTTGTCTTTACCTCAGCATTATTATTATTATTATTATTATTATTATTATTATTATTATTATTATTATTATTATTATTATTATTATTATTATTATTATTATTATTATTATTATTATTATTATTAT
>MPNW01000614.1:0-20782 GCA_011800805.1 Hirudo medicinalis
AATGAATGAATGAATGAATGAATGAATGAATGAATGAATGAATGAATGAATGAATGAATGAATGAATGAATGAATGAATGAATGAATGAATGAATGAATGAATGAATGAATGAATGAATGAATGGTTGGTTGAATTGGTGGACAAAAGACTCGGGAGAGCAAGAGTATGAGGCTAATTTACTGCTAAAAGCAGTGGCTCCGATCTTTACATAATTCCCTACTGAAGACACCATGCTAATGATGAAGACGATGAGGAAGACGATGACGATGATGACGACGACGATGGTGAGGATGAAGATGATGATGACGACGACGATGGTAAAGTTGAAGATGGTGATTGTGATGAGCACGTGCAGCAGCGCTGGGTGCATTGAGGTGAATGAAATTAAGGTTTATTTGTCTCAAGGAGATTTTCTGACCTTTTCTCTTCTCAGTCCTTCTAAAAAAGCAAGAGCGTGATGATCATGATCATTGTCATCGTCGTCGTCATCATTATCATCATCACCTGTTCTTCTGCCACCATCACCAACATCATTATCGTCGTCGTCATCATCATCACTATCATCACTGTCGTCGTCGTCATCATCATTATCGTCGTCACCATCGTCATCGAAAAAAAATCTGCCATGTCTTTTCAGGAGCAGAGCAAAAAGAAAAACGACACGAAGCACCAACTTCAACCACAAGTGGTCTACCACATGAGGTTGAGACAGTGGACTTGATCTCGAGACCGTGGACTTGATCTCGAGACCGTGGACTTGTTCTCGAGACCGTGGACTTGTTCTCCTGCTAAGACTTCAGCGTCGTCTGGAATTATTTACTGGACTGCTGCAATGATGTGGTTTATTTTTCCCTCACTCTGTGTCCTCACTATCTCTCTTGCAGCTTATGTCGCACCAAGCGCAGCCGCCACAACGACCACACTTGGTAACGGCGACGTCTTGTTAAATCTTGAGGATCATGACTATTATGACGCCTGGACTATGCCAGATCCAGTGGCTTCTCTCGCCACTGCAGCTACCACCAAAACCACCGCAGTTAGGCTTGGTCTTGCTACAATGAGGCCACTATTGACACGATCTTCGTTGTTATCGTCGTTAGAGCTCTCTTCAAGATCGTTACCAACACCAGAACCATCGTCATCATCCACTCTATCATCACAACCACCATCATCATCGTCGTCGTCGTCGTCGTCGTCGTCGTCGGCGTCGGCGTGGACATCGCTTTTGCCCAGTTCCTTGGAATGTCTTAGGCAGGACAGGCACGTTTCTTTCAGAATAAAGATGTCTGAGTCTTTGGTGACGACAACCGTGATGGAAAGTGGCAGCAAGGCTTATGATGATGATGATGATGATGATGATGATTGTTATAGCAGTGGCAGTGATGATGACGACGGTGATGATGATGATGATGATGATGATGATGAACGAAAACTACTGAGTCGTAATACCCCGAATCTGACCCATTCATCGTATACTTTTAGCACAGCTAAAAAGTCGTTTTCATCATCACCATCACCAACATCACTTCCATTACCGACATTATCAGCACTATCATCATCATCATCATCATCACCAAAATCATCCTCATCGTCGCTAATTACCTTGCGTTTTTCGTCGTTGTCGTCATTAGCATCATTGTCATTTCCATCGGAACCATCATCATCTCCATCACCATCATCATCACTATCAGCAGCAGCACCATCATCATCATTACCATCGTCGAGAAAGAAACGCTCCCCCGGTGCGAACGGAACAGAAGAATTCGATCAACATGAAATCATGGGTATTTCCACGGGGAAGCTTCAAACCTTGTTGCTCAGACCTCCGCTCGTCCTCACTGCGGTTACAACCGACCGCAACACCGTCTCAGGCGACCTGTCGTCGGTGTCGCCTTGGCAGTCAGAACTACATAACCAAGACCTAAGACCTTCGCCATCCCACGGCTATGAGCCAGCAATAGATATACCGGCGACAATTCCGTGGTCTGGTGACGAGCAGCATCTGCCGCAGCAGCAGCAGCCGTCGCATACGCAAACTCCGCCGCCAGGTCAGAAGCATCAACGCAAGGCTGCCCTTGTTGGTTCCAGGGTTTTCCTCGAGTGTGAGATCAGCGACCCACTGGTGGACAGTTTTTTTTCTTTTCCCGAAAGGACAATCACCTGGAGGAAGCTGGAGAGGGACTCCCCCATATTTCTCCAGTTCAACCGCTACACTCCCCATGTCGATTCTCACTTCCAGGTAGTGTGGCCAACATCGTCGTCGTTAACTATTACCAGTTAATGCAACACACTGTAATCAACAATAACTCGTATTCTATCAACCAGTTGCTCAACAGCAACAACAACAAGTCTTTGTTGAAGACTTGAATTTGTTGAATGCCAATCCGTTCTACGCGCTGCTCTTAAGCGCCGAATTTGATTTCGAAGAATCTCGTAACACCAGAGTAACAGGCGCATTTTCAACGATCAACCACCGCCAAAACAGCGCTATATAAATGAAATATTTGCAAAACCTCTTTCGAACAAAATTGAAACTTCCAGTGTAAATTAAAATTTTACGAAATTGCTCGCTGAAAACAAGTTTACGAATACAATCTGCTTCCAAGCCGATCACGTAGCTCATGAAATTTGATTGCAGCGTAACAATTTGCGTCGCTGTATCGATTACAATTACAACGTAAACCTCTTTACAACCTTGTATCAATTACAGTGTAAACCTCTTTACAGCCTTGTATCACTTACAATGTTAACCTCTTTACAACCTTGTATCAATTACAGTGTAAACCTTTTCACAGCCTTGTATCATTTACAATGTAAACCTCTTTATAACCTTGTATCAATTGTAATGTAAACCTCTTTACAGCCTCGTGCCAATTAGAATAACAGCGTAAAGAGGTTTCCATTTTCCAGGAAATCACTTAGAATCTCCGTGATTCATTAGGTAACATTATTGTCCAAACAACGAAGCCGATGTTCAAGGCAGGGTTCTGTGGAGCATTCATCATGTTCCCTTCATTTGCATCTTATTTATGTTAATCCTGCCTTCTCATGTTAACATTTCAAACGTTTTCAATAAATACTTTTATGCATATTAAGTGTTTTACAAATAAATAAATTGGTTTATAAAAATAATAAAAAATAAAATAATAAATGGATAAGATTATGCAATTATGTTCAACAATATTGTCATTGCATGGTTATGATTACTAGGGCTGCAGGTTGATTAATTTTTTAATCTCGATTAATCTCGCGATCAACGTTTTTAATCTAAGATTAATGCATAATTAATCGCACCATCTTACTTTTCAAATAATTTCCCTATATAATTCATTTTTATCCAAGAATCAATTTTAGTCACGGAAAACTGCTGACAACAGTAGTTTAGAATCAGTATTTTTTTTTTGTGCTTCATTAATTCACATTTAGCCAGTTGCTGAGGCAAACGTGTCTGTTGATGTTGTCATGTTGATGCTGTCATGTTGATGTTGTCATGTTGATGCTGTCATGTTGATGTTGTCATGTTGATGCTGTCATGTTGATGTTGTCATGTTGATGCTATGATGTTGATGTTGTCATGTTGATGCTGTCATGTTGATGTTGTCATGTTGATGTTGTCATGTTGATGCTGTCATGTTGATGTTGTCATGTTGATGCTATGATGTTGATGTTGTCATGTTGATGCTGTCTGGAGACAGGGAAGCATGTTTGCTATTCATAACATGTCCAGAAATGGAAAATAAACGTTCACATGGCACAGGTTTCGCAATCGTAGCTGGAAAAGTTAGACATTTGAAGGCTGGGTTGGCAACAAGGCCACGTGATGGCGCATAGTTCGCCTCCATTCCAATGGACACAAAGCTTTGACAATTTCTGGTTCTGCTCTACAAAAAAAATCTATGACTGGTCTGGATGGAAGTACGTACGACTGGTTATTCGCAGCAATGCACATAACATCTTGCAGTCCTTCATCCGTAACTACATTGGTAGGCCTATTGTTCTTGGCAATCCGCTTAGTAAAGGCTTAGTAAATGGTAGAATCAAACTTGCCCTGCTCCATTGGTTTGGCTTTTCCTTCAAGCTCCACCAGTGTTGACTGACGTTGACATGGCTTGGAGCTTCTATTATTATAGGCAGATGATGTCAATTTATTCACAAGACAAATAAATAACAAGATATAAACAAAGAGTTGTACAACCAAAAATAATTTTAAAATAGTTGAAAATATTTTCTAAATTATAAATTAATAAAATATTAAAAGGTATAGAATTTAACGAGTTAATCGTCACGTCATTTTTTTAATCGCCAAAAAAATTAACGCGTATTAATCTGCAGCCCTATTAATTACTCATGCAACGAAATGGATGCAATATATTTTATAAGATCAAATATTTTCTGTTCAACTTCAGTTGTAATGGTCATCGGTATCTGTATGAATGTTTTTTTAAAATAATAACTAATTACTGTTAATTAAGAGTAATATTATTGTAATTGAGTTAAAAATAATATTTTATAATTTGGTTTGGAGTAGTATTACAATTTCAATAAATTTTACTGATAAATAAAAGTTATATTAATTATTAATATTATTATTGTTGTTGTTATTATTATTATTAATTACCAGCACGGACGAACGCCTCTCCGGATGACAAAATGAATATGAATATGAATATGAAAAGCAATCAAAAATCAAAAAGCAGAGCAACAAAACAACAACATGTCAACATGTCCACAAAATCAAATGTCACAAGTTCTGTCACCACAAAAATGTTCAATGAGAAATTTAAAGTTGGATGTGTCTTGAGTCTCCACCACTTCTTCCTGGAGGGAGTTCCAGGTGTGCATCACCCTGTTACTGGAAAATTATTACATCACAACAATATAAATATATATAAATAAAACATATAACATAAATATATACAATGTAAATAATATAATATGGGAAAATTAATTATGTAATCGTCATAATTCACAAATAAAGTCGATAATTAAAAAATAATTATTAATAATTATAAAAATAATGTTGTTTCAAGTTTAAAAGAGATTACTTGCTAATGAAACACCAATGAGAAGTGTCTGTTCTGAAGAGTATTTCCTTTTGCAAATATAAATTACTTTAAAATTATTTAAAAATTAATTACTTTGTAAAAAAAAGTTTATCAATAAAATTAAATGAAAGGATTATGTTATTACGTGGAATCCACCAATTTGTGTTCTCCTTCAATTTCTTTTTGAATGTGTTTGATGCTTTTATCACGTGTTTAATGCGATAGATTGTTTACTTTATTCTCATTGGTCATTGGATGGTATAGTTAAACCTGATTGGTCATTGGATGGATATTTTGTTATTAAAGTTTGTAAAAATACATTTTATTTTAAATCACATTTATGTGAATTGCTAGTTAACAACTTAAAATTATAATTGAACGCTATGTACACATTTAAAATTAACAAATTAATTTTTAAAATTAACAAATTAATTTTAAATGTTTGTCCTGAAGAATTCACAATTTTGGGCCAACTGTGACTTTTAATGGCAACGATAATTGGAAGAACGAACGAACGAACGAAGGAATGAACGAATGAATGAATGAATGAACGAACAAACAAACGAACGAACGAACGAACGAACGAACGAACGAACGAATGAATGAATGAATGGATGGACGAACGAACGAACGAACGNGAATGAATGAATGAATGAATGAATGAATGAATGAATGAATGAATGAATGAATGAATGAATGAATGAATGAATGAATGAATGAATGAACGAACGAACGAAACGAACGAACGAACGAACGAACGAACGAACGAACGAATGAATGAATGAATGAATGGACGAACGAACGAACGAACGAACGAACGAATGAATGAATGGTCAGAGAGAGGGAAGGATAACATCAGATAAAAATGCACCTCCCTGTTGGGGTAATGTATTTCTTTTCAATCCTACTTTACCGCCATTTTGATGTCAACTTTTATTTATTCAATTCGAATGAAATTGAGTTTTAATCACGAGTTTAACTTTGATTTTTAAATATATATTTAAATTAAAGATATATTTAAATTAGATCTAACATTTAAGAAAGTGTAATACTCACATTAGATGTAACATTAAAGAATAATAAGGCATTAATTAATTTATTTATATATTTTTGTTCAAAGCGGATAAAATTCTGAGAGTTGTTTTTCTTCCTTTTGAATGTTGAATGTACTGAGATGTTTAAAAGTGTAATTTATTTATATTTATTTTCAAAAACAATTACTTCAAGGAGAGATTGAAATAGTGCACTGGTATCATTTTAAGGAAACCAATTCACTACATTTGAAGATTTATTTATTTTGAAATAAAAAAACTTGATAAATCCTATTTACACAAACCACAACAACAACAACAACAACAACAACAACAACAACAATGGTAATAATAATAATAACATCAATAATTGGTAAATTCACAATTCGATTTTACCAGCATAAACAACATTTATTACAACATAAATTGTGATTTAATAATAACCTAATTAAGCAATCAATATAATTATGAAGCGATCACTATCAAGATCTCCGTGATAAATCTCTTTTTTTTTTAGAAAAAAATTCCGACAGAAATTGGAAGAAAGTGAAAAAAAAATAAAATTCTCACCTTAAGCTCAGGTGTTGAGATCATTTGCCAGGTATTTAATTAAGCAGGTATAATTATGCAGGTTCTCCTTTTTCAATCCACGTGTCATGCATTCAGGTGAAAACGGAACTAATATAAGTCGAGTCTTGTAAACAGTTTCCGGGAGGGGTGGGTTCACAAGTTCATGCAGTTCATTATGGTTCATAGGTTAAGGTCACCCAGTAACAGGTCAAGCAAAAGGTCATTCAGTTGAATGTCGTAACGTGAGGATTGTAGAAGGAAATATCCTTCGTTGAGGATCTCAGTTTTAGTTTAAGAGGTAAAAATTAATTTAATGTGTGAAATAATAATAATAATAATAATAATAACAGTAGTCATTAATAATAATAATAATAAAAACAATAATAATAATAATAATAATAACAATAATAATAATAATAACAATAATAATAGTAGTTATTTATAATTAAGTCATTTCTAAATTAGTTATAAATTTATTATAAATGATTGATTCATTAAAATATTAATGACACATTACATGGTATATTTGAAATATTAAATATTTGTCAAACAATTTGAAAAATTCCAAGAAATCGTGAAATCTGAAGAAACCGTTGCATGGCAACGTTGAAGTTTCTCGACGTTTTGATGCATTTGTTGTTATTAATATTTATAATTAATATTTATTATTATTAATTATTAATTATATTATATATTATTTATAATTATTAATCTGAACATTTACTTTTTCATTATTTTGTTTTGTTTTTTTAAATTCAAATTCAACCTCATTTTGAAGTGAATATATATTAATAATTATTATTCATCATTCCTTTGCGAAGAAAGCGTTCAATATTTCAACTGGCTTTCGATCTTTTTGACACACTTTCGCTTCCTTCCAAGAAAATCGTCATCATCATCATCATCAACAACAACATCATCTTATTCTTCTACTTCTTCTTATTCTTTTTATTCTTCTTCTTCTTCTTCTTCATCATCATCGTCATCATCGTCACCATCATCTTCATCGTCTTTGTAATCGACAGCATCTGCGTCGAAGATTAAGTGAATAGAAGATGCATTTATTAATATTTAACATTTAATGAAAAAGTAATTGCGCTGTAGCTATTCGTGAGAATAAATATCACAATAACAATATTAATAAGATGATAATGATGATGATAATAATAATAATATTAATAATAAGAGTAATAATAATAACAATAATAGTAATAACAAATTTAAAAAATAAACGAATTACTTCATCCATTCATTGTGAGTGGATGAATCACTTGAATCACGAGTCATTTGACATTTTCAGGGCAGGTTGAAACTGGTGGAGAAGGCAACCATTGAAATAATGGAAGTCAGAATGGAGGACGCGGGTTGGTACGAGTGCTGCTTGGCCTTCTACGACGGTGCCGAAGAGACCGAGGTAATGAGGTCATGGATCAACCTCACCATCCATTGTGAGTTGGCGTTGTAGTCGGTGGTGCTCGCAATTATCATCATCATCATTATCTTTATATCACTTTTATCTGAGACTTCATCATCATCGTTAGCACCATCATAATCATCGTCGTCGTCGTCGTCATCATCAGCATCATCAACATCGTGACCATAACCAACGTGATGGTCATCAGCATCAAACGTCGTCGTCATTATCATAATATTTCTATGTCATAAATAGATGATGATGTTTATTTTTGTAGCTCTTCATCTTCTCGTTGTTGATCATAAACAACTCCATCTTAATCTCGATTAATTCCCACTCATCTCCAACGGTGTTTATTTCGGAGGGATTTGAACTCCTGACCTCTGCTTCCAACACATTCACTGCACTAAAAAACCGTGTAACGTTTTCAATTTAAAAACCGTTTAACTTTTTCTGGAAAGGGAGCTCTGAAGTAGCCACCTGATGAGCCGCAAACATCGAGTCCTCCGTGATTGAATTCCTTCAAGATTTCTCAAACTCACCACCGGCTCTTGCTCCGCAATTTCTCCATCCGTCATCTTCCGCTGGCCATCAATTAGCTCGTAAATTATCCGTGCCGATAGGACGGTTAGCTCTGTAAAGAGGGCGACCGTCTAGTTGTTGTTACGACCGGTGGAAGATTGAAGCGAGATTATGATTTACTACTTGGTGTAACGGCATTACGATATTGGAGTATGCTCATCTGTAATTTCTTGTTTCTTTGTAAATTATGCCATTGTTATCATGGAAGTAAGCCTTACAAAGCTTGATTTTTAATAATAATATTATTATTAGTATTTACTAATTACTATTTTAATTTACTATTATTAGTAATAATTTATTATTAGTAGTAATAATATTATTATTATTAGCCTTTTTCTTTTTCAACAACAGATTTTAATTCGACGCCCAACCTCTCAAACAAACAAACGCACCCGACCACGCCGACTGCACGAGCGACTTGTAGCGATTGTCGCCGTCTGCGAGGGTGATTCGTGTTCGTGGATTGTTAATTGAGAGAGAGAGGAAACGGGCAAATGTAGTTAATTACGGCATTAATCCGGCCATTCGTAGGCCGTTTCTGTGTAGCAGAATCCAATTATAAAGGCCTGCACTGATCGTTCCTCAAGTCAATGTTTCCCGCTGCTTTCATCTTTCTTCTGCCCTTTATTACTTCTACTTTGTACTTGTGCGCTACTTTCCTTGTCCTTGGTGCTCTTAAGTGAGTAAGAACTTACGGGCACTTTTACTTTTAGTACACTTTACACTGTGTTATTCAAGTAATCGTTGTCCTTCGAATCTTATGATTCTCCACTTAATGACGTGTCTTTCTCCCCCGATGTTCCTATGGAACTTGTAATGTTTGTAATACTTGTATTACATCTTGTAATGTTTGTAATACTTGTATTACATCTTGTAATGTTTGTAATACTTGTATTACATCTTGTAATGTTTGTAATACTTGTATTACATCTTCTAATGTTTGCACTAATTCTTGTAATGTTTGCCTGGACGAATTGCCCTCTTTTTGAAGTTACGATGATGAGGACTGATCTTTCAAGGACTTTCCTTACTTTTCTTTTTCATCTGAGGCTGGGTTCACGAGAACCTTTACATTCAATTCTTCAATGAACTGTTCAATCTCTTCCTGAACTTCTGTGTCACTTCGATCAAGTTGATGAGAGGATTCGTACATTTTGACAAATTTGAAATTACGTTAAAAATGTATCACTGAATCCTATCATGTTATAGTTATATTTGTTGTTATATTGTTATTCGTGAATTAATTTTCTTATTATTGAAATTAGACTTAACGTCGACAATAATTAGATTTGTTTTAAATGTTGTTAGCTGATCATCACACACAAGAACACGACAGACACATTGATTGGAAAGTTTAACTTTCTAAAAAGTTTTAAACTTATTAAAACATTTCTCACATTCATGGACTTCTGGATTGAGATTTGCTTGAGTTTGTGTTTAAATAAAATAAAAAATAAAAATAAAAATAAAAAATAATAAAAATATTGAAATGCCGAACATTTACTTTCATTTCCATCGCTGAATTAACACGGTATTATTTTTAATCAACTCGTTAATTATTCGGTTAATGCGTTAACTCCGATCAAAACGTTAATTATATTTCTCATCGAATGACTATCACTTAATGGGTCCATTGTTGTTGTTGTCGTTGTTTATTAAAGTCCGTTGCATAGCTAGATGATTAGGACGGTGCTCCTGCAACGGGATTCGAACCCGTGCTGCCATCGTGAGAGGAAGTCTTAAGCATTCGACCATGCGGGAGTACTTAACAGGTTTATTAACTTTAAGGAGTTCTTTATAATATTCTGAACCTCTACCTCACTCTTCCTTCTTTCAATCCCAACCTTTTGATGCAAATTTACGATTTGTTCGACTAAAGAGAATTTGAATTTAAGATTTTTCTTTCTTCAATGGGAGTCTCAACTGAAAAGCAGGAGAAGAAAAAACACTAAAAAAACTTCACGAATGAGACTCCATTAAGAAAATAAACATTTCCTTCATTTCACTCTTAAAACTCAAGTTGTAAATTCAAACATTCATGTCGAGTTGTTGTTGTTGTTGTTGTTGTTGTTTGACTTTTGCAAGAAAAGCATAAGAAATGGTATTGTTCCATTTGAAAGCCAGTTGCAAAGGAAGATCATAAATACACGAGAACAGAGGGAGCTCCTTGATGTCCTGTTCAACAATGTTATCTTTCTTTCAACGTTAATTCCTGTTCACCCATGACATTAAAAAGTGAAGGCGGATTAAAATTCGATTAATCTAGTGTTCTTGTGCGATTAATCTAAATAATCGTTAAGCGACAGAATAGCATATATTCCATAAATAACATTTAATTAAACTTCTTCGCTTCAGCGGCGTGATAGATATAGTAATTACAGTTATTCTTATTTAATAATTATATAATAATCATATAATGAAATATAAATTTATTACGACGAAAAAATTCAATTGAATTGATAAGAATTGGTCATTGATAAGTGAAGTAACCTATTTATTAGAGTATTCTCGTCACCATCGCCATCACCACCGTCATCATCATCATCATCATCATCATCGTCGTCGTCGTCGTAGTCGTCGTAGTCGTAGTCGTCGTCGTCGTAGTCGTCGTCGTCGTCATCGCCGTCATCATCGTCATCATCGTCATCGTCATCATTATCATCTTCAAAACCACCACCATCATCAACATCACCAAAATCATCTTGACCGTATTTTAAACCACTTGCCTCCATTCCATTTTCGTTTCAAAACAAACTTCTTAAATAAAAATCGAAGCCTCACTCAATCACTAAGTCACTCACTAAGTCACTCACTCACTCACTCACTCACTCACTCACTCACTCACTCACTCACTCACTCACTCAGTCGAGGACATTCCTCCCGTCTCTTGATTCATTTATTCTCCTTTCACTTTCTTTCCATCCTTCCATCTTTATTCCGCTGTCTTCATCCACGACGGTGTTTCATTTCTTTCATTTCATCGCCTGGAGGAGGAAGAAGTTACATTTCCGATCTTCAGCTTCAGTTGTTCTTTTTGGTGCTTGATGCTCTTAATGTTATTGTTGTCACTGTTCTCATTGTCGCAAATTCGTTGTTGTAATTAATGCGAATCTTGTTGTTATTGTTGGATTAATTTCATTTGTTGATGTTGTTGTTGTTGTTGTTGTTGTTGTTGTTGTTGTTGTTGTTGTTGTTGTTGTTTCCTTGCATCCTCTTCCATCGAGAATTCGTTCCTCTTTCGTTGAACTTCACTCCAACAGTCAAGAATAAACCAACTTCTCCAGGTCTCTTTTTCATTTTATTTTAAGAATGAGGAGTCGAAACCCGTCCTGATAATTTCTTCCACAAATCCAACTCTCACCAGTAAATCACATCATGTCGATACTCAAAATAACCTCATTATTATTGCATTATATCTCTAACAGAATGTAATCGTAGAATGGTTGTTATTAAATTGTTGTTATTGAATTGTTGTTATTGAATTGTTGTTATTGAATTGTTGTTATTAAATTGTTGTTATTGAATTGTTGTTGCAACAATTTGTGAATGACACGCATTCATTAAATATTTCAACAATTTCAACAATATATTTGATGAATTTACAAAATGATTTTATAATTCAATAAAATGGGGGGTATTTTTGTTCTTGAAGTGCATTCATAATTCATGGACAGTAAGATGAATAGATCGTAATTAAATTCAAAATAATAACGATGATGATGATGATGATGATGACGACGACGATGGTGAGGATGATGATGATGATGATGATGACGAAGGGCCGGCCACCCGTAGCTATGCCACTGGGAAACACACAAGAAGACACGAGATACACAGACACAGATTATTAATGCTATTATTGCTGTTGTTATTTTTTCAAAATTATTATTATTATCATCATCACCATCAAGTTACTATTATCATTACTGATGATAAAAATACTCACGTTACAATAAATGCGTGGATATTAAATTAAAGTTTTAATAATTTATTAAATAAGAATTGAGAGTCATTTATGTGACTTGGGAGAACAATAAGTTCTCTTTATGGCCTTTGAAGCCAGAACTAAGAGGCAACATGCTTGACCCGTGCATGCACATATTGCAAATATAACAACAACAACAACAACAACGACGACGACGACGACAACAATAACAATAATAATAATAATAATAATAATATTTCCTGAAACATAATAATAATATAAGGATAATTAGTATTAATATTATTATAACAATTAATATTATATTCTCATAAAACAATTACATATTTAATAATTATAACAAATTAGCTTTTTTAAACCGCTTCGCCAGTCATGTACTACATATGTAAATTCAGCCAGCTGCTCGCCCTCAAAGAACAGGGTGATTAGAATGGTGCTCCTGCAACTGGACTTGAACCCGTGCTGCCATCGTGAGGGACGAAGTCTCAAACATTAGAAGACCATGCGCGGCACGATGCTGCTCTCGAGTTTAAAGCTGGCAAGCGATTTAGGAAAAGGTGAAAATTGGAAAACTGGAAATATCAGTTGACCCAAGAAAGGCACTGAGAATGACGTGTGCACATTTCAAGTCGCTACCTTTCACGGTTTGAGGAGTTCTTGGGACAGACACATATATCTTCAGTTTTATATTATAGATGTAAGAGTAATACATGTATTTATGTATAATTGTAAGGTAAAGCCTCCATATATCATTTTATTGTAATATCTGTAACATCATCACATTTGTGTGACAACATTAACAACAATAATAATATCATAATAAGTAGCGTGATTAATATTTTAATTACAATAACAAATAATACAACAATAACATTATTAAAATAAATAACAATAATTATAATAACAATACATATTTTTCACCATCAGTAACACAAGACGATTGTAATTCTTATTCCAAACGTAATCCAAATCTTCCTTAAAAAATTGTAATCATTCCTGTTTATTCTCAATAACAACGTTCGAAATGGATTCATTTTATTTTCTTCAGTTTCATTTCATACTCCATCCATTGATCCTACCCACCCACCCATCCATCCATCCATCCATCCCTCGGGTTTTTAAAGCTATCGATACCGGACAGCCAGCCATTCCATCTCTTTGGACGTACAAATCGCCAGGCAGTAAACCAATGCCTGTCCTCTGGTATTTATTGATGATCTCCCCAGCAGGAAACAAAGTGAGGTAATCTGTTCTCATCGATGGAAAAGTCAGAAATACTCGGTTTTAATTAGCATCGAGGATTGTCAAACGAGGTCGACTGCACGCCAAGCGATTTGTAAAATTAGCGTACAAGTTTTCAGGACTTTATTCCGACTGTTTCCCGATTTTTCCAGCGGTTCTTTGGATTTGTGCCGAGGAGTTTCGGCTGCGGGAATGTCGAAATTTTGTTTAAGTTGCCTGGAATAAAAGGGGTGTTTTAGAGGCCTTTGATTTCATTGCGTGCGTGATCTCCAAAGTGCGTGCTTGTTTCTGTACACGTACAAGACATGGCTGCTGGTCTGCCTTTCTGATCTGACATTCTTTTCTTACCTGGCAATTATTTGTGATTATTTATCGAGTAATTAACACTTGTTAATTAATTGTTATTATACACAATAAATACCTTTCACAATCGTGAAGTCCTTCTCAGATCGACAGAGGTCGTCTGCCCCTGGACTGCCAGGGTTAGGGTTAGGGAAAAGAAGTCCAGAATCAGCTGAACAGACACGATGTTGAAAAATGATTTTGAACTGGAAAAAAAGTTTAACTGTGACCTACCACATTTTCAGGAGTAAGTAGATGTAGTTGAAGGGTTGCGTGGAATGAGATGTATATTTTAATAAATATATGTTTTAATTTAATATAATAATTTTAACTATATATATATATATATATATGTGTGTGTGTGTGTGTGTGTGTGTGTGAGAGAGAGAGAGAGAGAGAGAGAGAGAAGAAAGGGGAAGTGATTGAACGGACTTGAAGTGAGAGTTGAAATGGAAGTCTTTCCATCTTACAAGAGTCTGTTGAATTTTCAGTTTTCAGATTTTTTGCTTTGTTATTTTTCTTTTTTAAATATTTTTTTCTGCATGAATTGTTATAAAATAAAAAAAAAATTGATGGACACTTAACGACCCGCGGTCTTTTCAAATGATTGAACGTTTGGGGGCTATCCTCTGAGGAGTTCTTGAGGTTATCGAAAATTATAGACATGCTGAACTTTTCGATCTTGAAATCTGCTGAGACACATTTGAAAGCTGGTCATAGTAATTGCTTAATTATCATTCGATATTATAATAATACGTAATAATATAATTATATATAATTTGTATTATATTAATTTCTTAAATAATATAGAAATTTGTTATTATATTAATATAAATAATAATTTATTAAAATATAATATAATATAATATAATATAATATAATATAATATAATATAATATAATATAATATAATATAATATAATATAATATAATATAATATAATATAATATAATNGGATCACTTTCAGAACACACTCCATCTTTGTTCGGGACATTTTTAGTCACTTAATGTTCATTCCATCCATCCATCCATCCATTTATCCATCCGTCATCCATCCATCCATCTATCCATTCGTCCGACCAACCTCCATCGAAGTGCAGTTTAAAATCGTTCATTCCAGCATCGTCGTCTCCGTCGTCGTCTTCCTTGCAGAGCGAGTAGCTGTGCTCCTCTGACTTGATCTTCTCCTCGTCCTCCAAGAATTCCAGTCTGTCCGCAGCCATGAAGTCACTGCTTCTGTTGTTGTCGTCGTGAAAGGTCAACGCACCAACTTCACCTTCTATCTTTTCACTGGGAGGGTTCAGGAATTCGAGCCACTGGTTGTTATCGTCGGTGTTCGAATCCTGGCCGAAGCTGTTGTAACCCTGAAGGAAGGAAGGATGGAGATTGTTGAACGAGCGAGTTTAGTGTTGTTAATATGAATGTAATATAATATAATATAATACAAAATAATATAATGTCATGTAATACTATGCAAACAATGTAATATAATATAATGTAATACAATATAATGTAATACAAAACAATACAATATCGTGTAATACAATGTAATGTAACACAATACAATGTAATATAATTCAATATAATATAATGTAATACAATGTAATGTAATACAATACAATACAATGTAATATAATACAATATAATGTAATACAATACAATACAATGTAATATAATACAATGTAATGTAATACAATACAATGTAATATTCTAATGTAATCCTTGCGAATATAATGTAATAATAATGTAGTGAAATGTCGCTAGATTCTGAATGTCGACGTTCTCCTGGATTTTAGATGTTTGACTGTTCTCTGATGTGTTTGGACTCCAGAGAGGAAAACATTGCAATGGCAGATGGCGCTCAAAAAACATTCAGTTCAGCGTTAATGAATGAATCTCTGACAAGAAGCAGGTCCTAATCAATCAATTAAACAATTTCAATCCGTGCATCCATCCATCCATCCATCCATCCATCCATCCATCCATCCATCCATCCATCCATCCATCCATTCATCCATTCATCCATTCATCTATTCATCCATGCATCCATTCATCTATTCATCCATTCATCTATTCATCCATGCATCCATTCATCAATTCATTCATTCATTCCCAAGTTTATGTTCCAGTTCTGTGGTTCTGCGGACCTCCCATGCAATGAAAGGAAGCAGCAATGAAAGAATTCCAAGGATTTTGATTTGCTGATTCTTTGGTTTCAGTTTGTTGGCGCTTTTCTCCAGTTGGGTCTCAAAACATCTGCTTGTTTATAGGCCCGTTTGTTGTCTTCTTTCTGAGATCGAATGGCTTCAGGTTCTTTACATTTCCAGTAATTACTCTTCGAAAACAAACTTTTTAGATCCTCTTTAATTGCATCTGATAGGGGAACGTTCGAAGGCATTCTACTCCTCCAGCCCGCCATGCATCAATTCATCTATCCATTCATTCGCTCATTCATCCATTCACTCATTCACCCGGTCCGACTCATCCATGCATCATTCTCAAAGTTGTCACCTTGCAACATCAATAAAACCTCTCTCATTTCCAAGCCGTTAAACGTCCTGATACTTCTCGATTCCCAACAATCATTCGTTCGTACATTCACTCCATCATAATGTTCATTCATTCATTCATTCATTCGTTCGTTCGTTCATTCATTCATTCATTCATTCATTCATTCGTTCATTCGTTCGTTCATTCGTTCGTTCGTTCGTTCGTTCGTTCGTTCACTTATTCATTCAATCACTCAATCGTTCGTTCATCCATTCATTTTTCTTCCATGCATTAATTCACACATCCGCTAAGTGCATTAATTCATTCGTGCATGCGTTGAGAATCTCTTGTCTCCCATTCACTTACTCAGATGAATCCATTCAATCATGAGCCAAACATCTGCACAAGCGGTCTCAGTGCAAGCTCAGCAGAGCGTCGACCACCATTAATAACGCGAATTGTTTTTATTAATAATTGTATTATTCATAATTAAAACTATTAATTTTCATTAAATCAATTTTATTATTATTAATATTATTATTACAATCAATTTTACGATTTCATATTTAATAATAATTAGGACTACTCTCATAAACATAAAAGCAAGGAATTGTTTTGAAGAATTCTTTGAACCTCCAAAGTGATTCCAGCCGCGAGTGGGTTTTGAACCCAGCACCTCTCTCTCATCTCCTCTAATGAAACGAATTCCCCAAACAAACATACAAAGCCAACATTTCAGCTGTACCCAAGTTGGCGAGCCCCTGGAAGGATGTCGTCTTCATCTCAGAAGGCCACGACCTCGAACTTCATTGCAAAGGTCAAGGAGTTCCGAAACCGGAAGTGACCTGGTTCAAGGACAACGCTGAAATTAGGCCGCTAGCGAAGCAGGCCAAGTCCGGAATTAAAAGCGATCGACAGCCAATGAAGATGAAGAAAAATAGGTCGAAGCAGGGATGGCGAGTGATAACCTCGACGAACTACCACATCTCCAGTGAAGGCACACTGACTGTTACGAGTGTCGACGGAAGACAAGATGGCGGTCTCTTCGCATGCAGGTTGAACAATGTAGCAGGAAGTGTTACGCATGAGGCGAGAATTATTGTCGAAGGTGGGTGCGTTTTGTTTTTTCTCTGCATTTTTGTTATTTATTTATTTATTGTTTTAAAATTCATCTTAATTATGAATTTGTGTTTTGTTTTAATATATTGATAAATGAATGCAATAAATTTTAATATATTTCTTCTTTTGTTGTTGTTGTTATCACCATCATCGTCGTAGTTGTCGTCATTTTTAACACCGTATTGTTAACAAAACAACAGTAGCCCACCCAAGACCGATAGGTTGAGACTAATAATAGTAACTAACCATCGTTACATTGCATTGCCCACTTCCAGCGCCGGATTGACCCAGGTGGAGGTCCGATGCAGTGTGGTGATGAAGGCTCAAATGTCTCTGAACCACTCCTGTTGCCCTCCCCCCCCCCCTAACAAGAAAAAAAAGTGGTTCCTTTGGTTGGTGGAGGCCCCCGTGCAGGTGCATCCTGGTCGTCATGCCTAAAGAGGCATTGCTCACCTCCATTGACCATCAGCCGAGAGATTAATGCACTTGAAAATTAAATATGATAATTTATGCATAAGAGCTTAATGAATTAATTATCATAAATTAGCATAATACAACTTCGTGGATTCGTGACATGCTCGCTTTTTCGCCTGATTGCTGTCGTTGTTCTTGTTGTTTCTGTTCGTTTATGTTTTGAATTAAATTAATTAATTAATTATTTATTTATTTATTTAATTAATTAATTATTAATTTTAATATAGTTTTTAATTAATTATTCGTTTTAATATCCCGCTTAATCATAAAAAGTATCAAGAATTTCAATAATTGAATGTAAATTATATTAACAAGTGCAATTGATTAGTGGTGAATTAAGTTGATATTACTTAATATAATTTAATATTATTTAATATAATTTAATATTANAACAAGTGCAATTGATTAGTGGTGAATTAAGTTGATATTACTTAATATAATTTAATATTATTTAATATAATTTAATATTATTTAATATAATTTAATATTATTTAATATAATTTAATATTATTTAATATAATTTAATATTAGCCATTATTAATACTAATGCCACGTAACATCACAGGATACCTCCACATGATTGTCTTCCCGAAAAATTCCACAAAACCAGAAGGATCTTCAGTCTCCATGGACTGCAGGGTTTTTCCACATTATGACGTCACCGTCACGTGGTCCTTCAACAACCAATCGTTGATCAGCTCGAGGACGTCATGGTCGTCGCTTTCATCTTTAAATTATTTGTCGTCATCATTCGTCACTCCATCACACTCAACCTCATCATCATCATCGTCGTCGTCGTCGTCGTCGTCATCCACGCACCTGCCAAGCACCGTCTCTATGACAACGGGACGCTCAGTCTAACTCGTCTGTCGAGGAGGGATGCAGGAGAATACAGGTGTGAGGCAACCAACGGCCAGTCAACCCTGACGTCCATGGCGCATCTCAACGTCACCTGTGAGTGGATTGATGATGAATTATTTACGAATTGACAAAGTTGATAGGAAGGATTGATTCAATTAATACAACCCATCGGCAACGTGATTGATTGAGTTAAAAATAATTGGTTGATTCTTTAATCGATTGATCCTCTAATAGACTTACCGGTGGTCTTGGAAATGCCGGTGCAGGTGAAGACGTGTGCCGGATTCACGGTGATCCTCAATTGTCCGCTGGATTCTAATCCACCTGTGGTGCAGGTGAGATGGTCCAAGAACGATAAGGTGCTGGACCTCGTCAATACAGGTGATCACGTGATCATGCAATGATGAAGACGACGACGATGATGATAGTTATTATTGTGATAATGGTGACGTTGGTGATGATGATGTGATTAACTGTTTTCTGAGCAACGTCTAGATTTTCGTTTAACCAAATTGTTGGCTTTAGAGATTAGAAAAAAAATCACTTAATAAATATAATTACGTTAACTAAAAATTATAGATTATAATTATTGTGTCAATAATAAAATAAATATTATTATTCCAACAATAATAGTCGAGACAGTTGATGGATAGGTTGAGCATTTACATCTGACTGATTGAGTGATTCATCATCTTGTCAGAACTTTGACATCCCTCTGAGTGCTGTCAGGCTTCTTAAATTGATCATCATCATCATCGTCATCGTCATCGCCATCATTACCATTATCGTCATCATCACCATCTTCATCACCAGGGGGTCGCATCAGAACATTGAATATCACTCTCCTAGTGATAAGCATCCTGGATGCCAGGGACTCAGGCAGATATTCGTGTACCGGGTTCTCAAACATGGGTTCAGGTGCTCGCTCCACGCCCATCCAACTTATCGTCAGAGGTGTGTGCGTGTGGATGTATGTACTAGGGTAGTACATATGTACTGGAGTTGGTCGATCCACCACTATTTCAACCAGTCACCAATAAATTGATGATCCTTGATCTCCGTTATCTACTGATAACGAAAATACATTACTTTCATATTTTATTTCATGTGTAAGGGTCGCAACTTTGAAAAAAGTTATCATCATCATTATTATTATTATTATTACTATTATTATTATTATTATTATTATTGTTGTTGTTGTTGTTGTTGTCATTATTAATATTATTGTTGTTATCATCATTATTATTATTATTATTATTATTATTAAATCATTTAAATATCAGAATAACAATATACATGTAGCAAAGATAATAATCATCATAGCAATAATAATGAGTTTTCTAATTTATCGTCCTAAAGCATGCATCATTACGCTCAACCACTGTTTAGAAATTCCTCGTTTCGTGGACAAGCCCAAGTGTCATTACAGAGAGAAAGTTGGATCCAAACTTGACATTTATTGCTCTGCAGCCAGTCACACTCCACTGAACGTACGCTGGATGAAGGTGCTGGATGTATTGATGTTGATATTGATGATGACGTTGACGATGATGATGATGATGATGATGATGATGATGATGATGATGATGATGATGATGATGATGATGATGATGATGATGATGATGATGATGATGATGATGATGATGATGATGATGATGATGATGATGAT
>MPNW01000614.1:23092-54825 GCA_011800805.1 Hirudo medicinalis
TGAATGTCATATTATTCGTATCACTGAATGTCATATTATTCGTATCACTGAATGTCATATTATTCGTATCACTGAATGTCATATTATTCGTATCACTGAATGTCATATTATTCGTATCACTGAATGTTGTTCATTTATGCTTGCTTTCGGTTTTCCCACTTAATTGTTTCATAACATGATATTTTATTCCCACACATTATTCCGGAAATTAATTATAATAATAATAATAATAATAATAATAATAATAATAATAATAATAATAATAAACTAGAATAAGTTTAAAATTTGATTCACATTCATTTTCACTGTAAAATGTCAAAAATTTGAAAGAATTAATCAGTGCGAAATGTGGAAGACGACAATTAAGTCAATTAAGCACAAACCACTTGAAGACAAAAACATAACGATGGAAATGGTTGGCTGCAAAAAAACATTGAAAATGGTTACAAAAAAATATTGAAATGGTTACAAAACTTTGCAGATTCATGCGCATGGTTTTAATCGCTTCAACGGAAACAAACATATTTTTTGTTTGTGTTCCATTTTTGTTGTTTATTCTCATAAAACATCTTTCATCCATCAATTCCCAGTCACTTCCTGCGCTAAATTTTGAAGAAATTGAGGGGCTGAAAACATGTCGCCGATGATGTGATGTTTGTACATCATGTATGATTATTTATATATTCATATATTTGTACATCATGTGTGATTATTTATATATTCATATATTTGTACATCATTTATGATTATTTATATATTCATATATTTGTACATCATGTATGATTATTTATATATTCATATATTTGTACATCGTGTATGATTATTTATATATTCATATATTTGTGCATCCTTCGCATCAATCTTTTGCGATCATTTCCCTTCATGATGATGATGATGATTTTATTTATCAAAAGTTCATTTATTATAAAATACAAACAAATAGTCGCATGTTATTTAAAAACATCTTCATCGTCTTGAGACATCAACATCATCATCATCATCATCATCATCATCACCACTCGCTTCTTTTACAATATTTACCGATAATTTAATTATTCCTTGCATTTTAACCCAATAAAAACATTAATAAACAAAAAACATAAAATATATTTACAAATTAATTATTCACAAAAAAATTACGACTAACCCGTTAGGACCATCGTCATTAACACCGTGCAACTCCCAGGTACAGGTTCTACAACAGCTCGGTCTGGCAGAGCGTCGGCATAGCGTCGGCATCCTCTGGTCACGGTTGCTGCTTCGTGAGAAGACTGACCATCCAGGGTCTGAAACCCCAATCAAAGTACGTGATGTTCATGCAGGTCAGAATGGAGGAAAGCTACCGGGTGTTCAACAGCGCCGTGGTGAAAACACTGACCGGGGATGGTTCTGATAATGATGACGAGGATGACCTTTCGGGAGGATTGACCGAAGGACATGAAGGAGGTCACCTGGCGAGAGGTTGGTGAATGACGTCAGAGAGGACGTGTGATTATTCAAATATTTATACATTTGCTTAACATTCCATTTATTAGCGGGTGATTAATTATTAATTATTTTCAAAATGTAGCTGAAAAATATTTTTAAAATATCCGAAATATTGATTTTAAAATATCACTTTCTTTAGTTAGAAAATAATAACACTTTGAAACCACCCAGCATGCCATAAGTCTTAAAAATGTTTTTTGGGTAGTAGAATTATTAGCCGGACATAACGACAACCCACCATGGCTTACTCCAAATAATGCAATCAAATTTATCTAGCACCAACTTTTTTTTTACTGAATTCTGAGATTTTTCACAATTTAAAATTTATATTTAGATTCTGATTTTAAAAACGTTGGTTTCAGTGGGACAACTCAACTTAAGTGTAGACTTTTGTTGCAACTGTTGTCGGTTGTATTTTATGTAATATTTCTTATTACATACTTTTCAACGAATTTTAATAAAATTGAATTTTAATAAAACATTCAGAATTCATTTGATTAATTAAAGAATTAATTTCTTTGCCAAATTTTTTTATAATAAAACGTTTTAAAAATTATTATTTGCAAGAAAAATGGACTAACGGAAACAGACAATTGATCACCACGGTGATGTACATTTTTGTGGATAATTTATAAATGCTATTTTGATTAATTAAGCAGATAATGGAAATGATTATCACCAGATACTGGTGATGATTTTGGCATGACCGCTCACTTTTTTTTTTTCTGGCAGCCTATGATGAATGCTAGGCTGTCTGTAACGGAGGTGATGATGATGGGTGGGTGAGTGAGTGAGAGAGAGGGCTGGCGGCCCAACGATATAGCATTTTCGAGAACAATTTCGAAAAACCCAAAAAAATGTTTCCATTACCAAGATTAGCGATGAAATCGTGAGAATATTTGGAGTCATTATCTTCTCAAATGAATTTCCAGCTTGCAGGCATCTGTTCCCAGGGATTTCCATTCGGCATTTTCCACTCTAAGCATCGTCTTCGATGGCACCGAAACTTTTTTTTGTAGCCATTCTTTCTTTTTCTCCATCTCAATGCACCATCATTACTCCCCAATCTCGTCCCACCCCCGACCCCAGCAGGCCCCTCCTACACTCCTCTGCAGTACCAACTCCGTAATTCTCTTTCACTTCTCCGTCGATCATTTATGATCCTTCATTCTCGATTAGATGTTCTTAATGTCAGAGCAGTTCCGAGTGCAGACGATATTCCTTCAAAAGAACGAATGCGCTTCAAGGAGTGTTTTCAATACTTGTTTATATTCTTTAGCCACGATTAAAATCACATTTGCTGCCTTAGAAATTACTTTTAAATCTATAAAATTGATGTAGAACGTATTACTTCATATTTAATAATTCAATTTATTGTTTGTCTTTTTGCATAAACGTTTTTATTCATTTCTCAATCATTGATAAATTCATCAACTCTTTAAAAGTATTTTGTTCATAATCTAGATAAATAAAAATGAACGTCTGTCTACATATTTGTTTTCCATATAACCAGCTCTTGAAAGATTCTCAATTTAAAAAGAAATAAAATTAAAATATAAATTTTTATAAATTAATTTAATTTTAAAATTAATTGCGCTTTCTCTTTTCTTTCTTTTCCATTTAACCAGACTGAGCCACAGCAACGCGTGGCCAGGTACATTGGTTATTTATAAAATGTTGTCTGTAAGTGTTAATCACAAAAGAGCAACAGTTCGCTTGAACCGCCAAGGCTGGGACTTGAACACCAACCAACCAACCAACGTCTCAGCATCTTCATAACGAATGTTCCTGCTGCGTCTTACGTCATGTTCATCTCTCGTCTTATCAATACCTGCCTCTCGCCGTTCTTTCTGTTCCACTTTTTCCACATTTTTTCTCGCCAGGGTCGTTCCGCTCGAATGGTTCTCTTGGAAACGGATCGTCGACCTGGATGGGGCTGCAAATTGAGCGTCTTCATACGGATGCTTCCATTAATTCGCCACCAAAGCCTGGTTAGGAGTCCTTCCTGATTTTACCGATAATTCGTTTTTCGGAGGTTGGTCGCTTCTTCTCCTCGCGTGACTGCACTTTCATTTCCAAGTCACGGCCGAGTGGAGTCGGTGGTGAAGTCGGTAGTAGCTGGAGTCTGGATTGGTAGTGTCTGGGAAGTTTATGAAGGGAAGAGGGTGAACAACAGAGAGGATGAGGCTGGCAATAAGCGATGACGGTTGATTGAGAGTGCTATGTTTGGTATTAACTCCTACTGCTACTATTATGTTGCAATTAATTTTGATTATAATTTGATAATATAACTTGTTGTAGTATGATAATATAATGTAAATCTAGTACAACGAATGTGCAATGAAAGGAGAACTTACTGTATGCGCAAAGATTCAGCCATAATTCTGGCACATCACGCTACTTCTGTCTCACTTGAAGGCACATCATTCGCAAATAACGGAAATAACGAGTTTTTTTCTTGAGAGAAATTGTAGAAGACACTTTCTTTCCCATAAAAATGCAGAATACATCCAACCGGGTCTGAACCTCCGTGTGAAAAGAACGGCAGGAAGTCACGCCATACTCCTGACTTGGAGTTTATCACAACTTCCTGCCACCGACTTCCGCTATACTCTTTATTTCCGCTCGTCTTCTTCTCCGGACAAAGATTGGAAACACGTAAAAAATGCTGTCGACATCTCTTCGCAAGAGTTTCACTGGCCTGGGTCGCCCTGCATCGGAGTAGTTTGTCAATTTAGAGTCTTTGGCAAGATGGCTACCGGGAGGACAACTTCCGGCGTATTCATCTTACGCGCATTCACTTCCGACGTGTCGTCAATGGCAACCAGCCCTGGCCATTTGCTCAAGAAATATTTCATCTCTTCACCGCCGATCCCCCAGTCACCCGTTTCAGAAGCGGCTTCCCCAGCTTCAGAAGCGACGGCCGCCGCGACTTCGATTCAAATCTCGGTCGAAAGTTCCAGGTCCGAGTCGGCTCCGGATCTTGCCTCTTCGGTTCAGGAGAAATTAATATCAAGTTACGAAGTTTCAAGCGACGTCGTCACTCTCGATGCTTATGGTAAGTGCAGCGTTGGAGGGGGGTAACATAACAAGCATTCATCGTATTAAAGGAGTGCATTTGACACGTTTCTAACACACGAAAAGTAATTACTTGAACATCTCAAATAAATACTTGTCTTCATTAAAAATTAACTCAGGCATTTCTCCTCATAATGGGACATAATTTTCTTTCCTTGGAAATTGTAGGAAAGCGAAAAAGGTCTTACTAGGGCTTGGTAAAAAAAATGAAGAATTTGATGAAGAAACCCTGATGTGACGGCTGGAAAGATGGAAGGATAGATGCAGAAGGAATAACATCGAAAAATAGGAGGGAAAATAAAACGGTCAAGATGAGTATCAGTGATCACGTCTCTCAGCGTTAAATACGAGCGAAATAACGAGTGTCAGTTATCGTTTTTGTCCTATCCTCTGCATCCAACCTCTGAATTTATCTACTGCCCGCTTCCAGGTTCTCATGACATCGCCACATCATCACTGACAACGACGTGACACTTCTGACATCGCCACAATCGTCATTGACGAGGTTGTCATCATCTCGATCATTGTGTCAATGTATCCATACCGTCTATGCAAAACCTTAGCCAGAATGACATTCAGTTTTAATTAAAAAATCTTCAGATAGACTTTCACTTTCTATTTGCGATGAAATCTAAAATGTCTCTGACAAGATTCCAGTTAATAAGTAAAGCCAGCAGACAGCGACACGCACATTCAACGTCAATCAGTAAAATTTATTTCGACTACTCCCTTGTCTTTGTAAACATTTCTACTTGGCTTTCGGGACTTAAATGAATTAAAAATAGATGACAATTAATCAAAATAAAAGTATTTATCTTTCGAAGATTTTTTTCTGCTAAAGAATATTTTAATGTTATTATTATTGCATGCCAAATGCCTCGTCAGACCAAAGGATAATTTAAAAATTGCTCTGAATTTAATCCTAAAACCAGGCCTTTCGAAAAAAGCAAAAATTCTAAAAGTCACAAATCCGCATCACAAACGAAACTCAAGTTCAAGTTCAACAGAGGCAACTTTTGCAAAATGTTGTAAGCACTTGACACTCAACTTTGGTTTTCAGCTTCATTTTGGGGAACAATGCACTCCAACCAGTGCTGGATTTAGGCGTCGTCGAAATGTGTCACTGCACAGGGGCTTCCACCAACCAAAGAAACCTTTTTTTTGCTCGTCAGGGGGTTGGAGGGGATAAACGGGACTGGCGCAGAGGCTTGTGGGCCTCCACCTGGGTAAATCCGGCGCCGACTCAACTAGCCCCATTTAAGTTGTATTCAGCGTGTAAATGAATGTTCACAATAACTTGCACGAATGCTTGAGTAAAGGTGAAGCGTAATACTTTGTGACACAATAAATAAAGATAAATAAATAAATAAAGAGATATCAGCTCAATATAATGATTCTGACAAATCTCTTAACACAACATTAATTTTTAGTGGTTTAAGAAGACTTGAGAAGTCTTGTGATCACAAAACGGAACAAAATAATTTGAATTTGAAGGGTGTGGAAGGATATAACGATGTCATGTCAAGAATAAATCTTACTTATTTCTTAAAAACATTCAAAAACACAGTAATAAATTGAGCAGGTGAAATAAACAAGAAAGTCATTAATAACCAATGAACTTCACGTCAACCATTAATTCCGTTTTGACGCTAGTCATCATTTTATATTATTTGTGACACTTTCAAATTCAATTTAAAAACCACGCAAAGAATCTTCCTTTAATTTTATTTTTGTTTAATTTTTCATTTATCGCGTAAAATCCATGAATGATGAAAAGTCTCAAAAATATCTTCTATCTATTGCATCTACCCATGACGATCACTCGAGTTTAGAAAATAATTTGGCCATTCCTAACACGCAATATTCTTTCTTGAATAATACAAACACGTATTGAATACTACGCTACACACCATTGCGCACATCAAACGTAGCAACAAAAGATTGAATATAACAAACGCATAAAAATACAAATAGTTTTTATACCTGTAGTAGAATGCAAATATACAAACAAAAAATATACACATTCTTGTAGTCTTCGAGGAGTCGTCCAATGGAGTCCTGTTCACAGTCGTTCAACCACCAACGCCTTCAGCAACCTGGCACAAAATCTCTCCGATATTTGGGGGCTACGGCTGGCCCCTCATCATGACGGCCCTAGTCGCACTGGCCATTACCTTGACCCTAATTGCTCTTCTGGTTTATTGGTCGGTCAGGAAGCTGATGAGGATACAAAAGAAAAGAAAGTCGCAGACGTTTTGTTGGTATTTTTGGAAATATGATCATTTCATTGATGGTGATTTGGTCTTTCGGTCAAAACCGAAAATCAAAAATTAATTAATGTTTTGTTTTTATAATTAAGTTTACATTGATTGAGATATATATTGTTATATTTAGAATACTTGTAAAACAATATAATTTATGCAGCAGGGATCGGAAAACTCCGGTCTAGCTAGTATTCCAGTCCGGTCTAACGCCAAACCCTAGTTATTTATTATTGCATCCGGCCTAGTTGTACTGTAGTGAGGCAGAGTGATTTTTGACTCACTAGCGTTGATTGGAACACTTGAATCTGCTGAGGATTTCGAATGTCAGGTTCATCGAGTTTCAAAAGGAACAATATGGAATCGCAGGGGATGTTAATTATCAACGTCCAATAAAAGGCCAGACTTCTGCAGGACAAATCTTTGATCACAAGAGTATAAATGTCCTTGCTTCTTTGCTTCTCATAGTCACACTGCGTCATAATGTGGAGAGACTGTTGTTTCTGAACTACAACATTCGTTTGCTTGAATTCAATTACTAACCTGATTATGTCTGGAATGCGGATTACTTGCTAATTAATAAAGAATTGTTGATAATGTTGAATTTTTATCGTATCATTGTTTCACGACATAATTTTTTAAACTTATGCTGGGCTACATAACTTTCGGTTTCGACCGAAGGTCTCGTTAAATTTTCGGTTTCGGTCGAAAATCATTTTCAACCTTCGGTTTGGTTTCGGCCGAAAATCATTTTCAACCTTCGGTTTGGTTTCGGCCGAAACAAAAAAATCACATTAGGTCGGTCTCTAATCTATATGTTCTGATTAATTTAGTCAACAGCAGAAAACATTTTATACGATGATAAGTACAACGTAAGACTGGTAACACAGCTATGATCGGCGAATGTGATGTTGTAACAATCCGTGGACTTCATTCCAGATTTCTTCTCCTTTTTTGACAATTTAGTTGTCAGTTTGAATTTATTTCGAGGATTTGGCAGGAAAGCAGGCTATTATAAAAATTTTAAAAACCCTGAAAATCCAAAAGTCGAGGAGATAAGGTAATGATTAAGCTGACGATCTTGCATGGAGTGGGAATGAAAGAATGAATGAAGAAGAAGAACTTGCACATCCAGATGCAAGTGAAGTTCCGGAGGCTGTAATTAAAAAGATGAAGGAACATTTCAATGTTCTGACGATCGGTTGAAGACGTTCAATCGCTTGATTGAAAACATTTTTAAAGGCATAATAAATTAGTTAAGGGAAATATTTCGCATATTTTACGAACCAAATAATTTTTAATTAATTAATTAATTAATTGGAGTTAATCGCTAATTAACATATACAAATTTTAGTAAAAAATTGAACAATAGCAATAAAGTATTTCAAATAAAGAATTATAAATTGTATATTTTTATGGAGAAACTTTGAAGAATTATCTTATTTCAGTTATAATCAATAAGCAGAATGCCAATGGAAGGCTTGTTTGAGAGAGTCGGTCAAATTCAATTAATTTCAATTCTATTAATTCCAATTATTCCAATTAATTCCAATTAATTCCATTAAATTCAATTAATTCCATTAAATTCAATTAATTCCACCTAATTCAATTAATTCCATTTAATTTCACTTAATTCCATTAATTCCTCTCAGACGGCATCAAATACTTCGTTCCAAACTCCATGGAATCCAATGACTCAACTCCACATAGCAGGTTTATTTAAATCTTAACCTTTTTGTTAAAGAAATTAAATGTCGGGAATGGAAATTGTAAATATGGAAATTTTAAAATTAAAATCGGTTTCATATGATTGTGATAAATACTTATTTTAATTACATAAAATTGCGAATCAGGTATTTCCATCTCTGACCTTAACTTTAGAGATGTTTGAATTAAAGTATAATTATTGAATGAATAACTGTGCACTCTTCCTCGAAATTGTCTCTACATTCCATACTAATTTTTTAATTTTTAATAATTTAGCAAATTGAAATGAAATAAATTGAAATTCACATCAAAGTACGATTAATTAGAGATTTTTTAACAATTTTGAAAAATTTTTCAGGAGGAATTCAATAGAAAGTAGGTTTCCTTATAAAATTATAATAATTTCTAATTCTGTAAATAGTTTCTAATATTTCAACTTCTTCAGTATGAGGCGGGACTTGAACGCAGGACCTTTGACATCATACCTCCTTCTTGGAATACATTCTTTCAAACTTTTTATTATAAAAGCATGCTGAGTTTAATCTGAAAAAAATTATTATTTATTTAAAGACCTTGTCATTGTTTTTTTTACGTTTAAGTACGTTGCAAATAAATTTGAAAAACTTTAACTTGTGTGACTGTTAGAATCCTTTGGTGCAAAAGATGTCCGTCTATTTATGTCGAAATAGATTATGAAATATTATAATAAGTTACTTATTAAATATTAGAATATGTTATTTATAATAAATTAAGATATGTCACAGAATAATTTATTCATTTTAATTCTAACAGACATCCTGATGCACATTTCATATTCTGAAGAACATCTCGACAGACGTACAAAGAGGGAGACGCCATTGTGATCTGAGATTTCAACTTCAACTGTTGCCAATAGCTTCAAATATAATGAGATACTTATTAATTTATTCATGGTATTATTATTATTTTCATTATCATTGTCGACGCCATCATCATCATCATCATCATCATCATCATCATTATTGTTATTATTATTGCAGTTATTATTATCATTATTATTTTTTGTGATGAAAAATCAGAAATAGTTTGTTAACATTTTACTCTTAAGTGTTGTTGCTCAGAAAACGTTGAAGTCTTGAAGATTATGGCGTCATACAATAGGTTGGTCACGATAATACAGATTGACCTCAATAGTACACCACAATATTACAAGTTTAACGATGCTACCGACCAGGAAAGAGAACCGAATGGTTCGTCAGCTCATCAAAAAAATTTAAAAATCCGAAAACTATGTCTTCGTTACTGAGATTAAAACTCATTTTTATTTTGTACAGCGCACTAGGAGTTAATTTTTGTACCATAAATTTGCATTTGCTACACAAAGATGTTTTTTTATCGCAAATTGAATTGGATTTCCGTCGCATTCCTGCTTGATTTCTTGGATCCAAACACAAATTTCGCATGGGAGGAGTATAATTGTTCACAGCTGAGAAATGACCTCCTCAATGAAAACAGAGAAAATTGAAATTTTTTAAGGACAATTTAAAGGACATTTTTATGTCGTTGCAAGAGAAGTGTCCAGAAATGATGAGGTGAAATCGTACTAAATTAATAAATACTTTTAATGAAGCAAATAAATAAATATTTCTAAGTTAAAAATTAAGAACGAAAATGCAAAATTAAAAAGAAGAGATTGAGTAGCATTTTTGACGTGAGATATAGAATTAGTTTCGCTTCCATTTTTTATTGATTTTGAAACAATATATCATATTATCAAATATTATCATTTCATATAATTCAAAGTGAAAATGCATTTTCAAGCGCCTAGGGGTTGAGGCTTTTCAAATGAAACACCTCACTCCACGAGACGTAGTGAGTCGTGAGCTAATTTTCCGAGAATAGAATATTTTAGAAGGTTGCCGTTAAAAAGTAAATTTTGAACTTAAGGTTTTTTCTAAAATTGAAATTGTCGATGATTTAAAAATTAAGGTAAGAAACTTATCATCATAGCGAATATTACTTTTGGAGTGCTGGTGATATCCTCAAATAAAGTCATGAAAAAAGTTTACAATATTTTAAAAATCATTCTCTGCTGTGATAAATTAATAATTTTACTTACATTTTTAATCTGGCCTTGTGCTGACAGAAATTTAAAATTGACGAAGAATCCACTTTTGAGTGCACAATAATTAATTAAATTAATTGACAAGATAATGTAAATTCAAAGTTACGCCCTATAGTTATCCCGCATCTTCTAGACTGGGTTTGAACCTATTACCTTAAATAATTTCGAACATTTTAAACTAATTGTACTTACGTTTAGTATTTAAATAAAATTATAAGGTAACAGTATAATTAGACATGTTTATTACTAAATTTTCAAGTTTGAAACTTCTGAGATAACGAGATAACAACATTAAAATTTTTGAAAAATCATAAATTGTTAATTTTAAATTTATATAATAATGTCAAAAAAAATAATAAACTTGTTTGACATTGTTCAACAAATAAAGTTGAAAGATTTTAGTTGTATCGGTCTTTGTATTTAGAAACAAAAAATATAAGAAAACAAATCCGTTTGTTAATTTTAAAAATATAAATATTTGACTTACAGTTAATTGTTCAATAATTGTTTGAACATTGCAAACTGTGTTTTCTAAAGCACATGCGAAGAAACGAAAGTTGAATTCTCTTTCGTGATTGTACGGTGCTCTGGGAAGTCGTTCATTTTCTAGTCGAATTTTTATCTTGTAACCTTTACGTCTGCTAAACATGCAAATTGTGGTCCGTAAATGGTTAACGACAAATTTTAACATGCACTAATGGAAGTTGTAGACTGAAGCTTCGAGTCAAAACAAACTCGGCATTCCGCAAAGAAACGAGGTTGCGCTTACAGTTAAATGAAGTACGCCTTACCTTGGAAATATTAAAACTCTAAACACTTTTGACTAGTAATACTATAGAAATGCCGAGCGCTAGTCAAATTTTGGACGCTTTCAAAAAAGCCGAGAGTCGCGAAAGGATAGAATTGATGGTCGAAATGTTTAGATACCTGACACCCACCGAGATGCGCTTCGTGCTGACATATTTGGAGGACTTAGCGGCCAACAGTTTGCGCACTTACCAAAGAGTTGAGTCCGAAGCCAACGACTGCAAGCGCCTTTCCAGCCTAACAAGACCTGAAGCTACCTTGGACGAAATCATAGGACAAGCAGTGCTGTTCACAAGCTTCCTCAGGAAGGACAACATAAACGGTGCGAGGCTGATGACCAGGATATTGGAAGAGGTCATGCGGAGGGTCGAACGCATGAGCTGCGTGCCCAACGGTGAGCTCGGAACGAAGAACGCAGACCCGGAGCTGCCCCTGATTGGCGACGTGCTGCTTCTCTTCTCCATGGCTTCCCATCACTCGGCCTTCAGCTTCAATTCTCGCTTCGAGCTGCACACTCACCTCAAACGACTGCAGCGTATGTTCAACCAACCGGACGAGCGTCTCGGCTCAGAGCAATCCCTGACAGGTTTTTCCAGGTTTCCATCATTGGAATCTGTCGAGGTTTGGAGATGCTCTGATATGTAATGCTTACAATGTAATGCTCTTATGTAATGCTCATAATGTGGTGCACTGTTATGTAATGCTTACAATGTGGTGCTCTGACATGTAATGCTTAATATGTTCCGATATATAATGTTTGCAATGCTTTGTTTTTAAGGACTGCATTCGTTTTCCATTCAAAATGCTGCAGTTGTAATTGTATTAAGAATTACAAAGTGTTATTATTTACCTTATTGCTTATTACAAACTGACAAGGTTGCTTTGGGTAACTGACAAGGTTGTAATTGGGTGGTCTTAACTTTTTATGTCTAAAATTAGTAATGTTTTTGTTTCAAAAAATGCATTTTTAAATATTGCACTTTTGAATTATTCAAATTATAATTACAAAGTTGTTTCATCTACCAATACGGCATTCTTTATGTTACTTTAAGCTACGAGCTACATGAAAGTTACTTTCTGTTTTAAAATACAAACATTATGAGACTTCAACTTAAACATCATGAGATGGGTCTTCAGGTGATGTTCAAGAACTCCAGGGATGGTTGAGCTCTTATGAGGGGAGATGGTGTCTTCCAGACAGCAGGGGAGGCATGATTCTTAACTTAATGACAACTTAACTTAACTGGAATACAAAATCAGTGGTTGTGAAAGTGCAAATTGATATTTTGGCTTCTAAAGCTACATAAAGATGTAGCATTCTTCTGATCATTTAGTAACTCTCCTATTATGTATGCCTGTGTTTTTAATAGCAATTGAATTTTTTTTTAAACATACACTGATATTCAAACTTCCATGAACTTTAAGGCACAGAATGTTTAAACTACATTGAATTGAGTTCCATCTTATAAAAAACTTGGCGTCTGCCTTGTCGGTGGCAATTACGATCCTGACGTCGAGAGGAAAAGCTTAAAGATTGTTCGGAGCACCTTACATTTGGAGATCGGAGGATAATTTGTTGTGTTTTGAATGTCAAACCAAACCAGATACAGCCTTAGGTAGACTTTATGGGATTACGATGGGGCGTAGGATTGGCATATTTTCATTGCAGTGTTCCAGGCAAGAAATGTAGATTAACATTTTGCAATCGAGGAGGTGACAGGTGATGATGTCTCTGCCAGAAGAAGTTTTAGTTCGAAGCTCGCACTACTTTTGCGTGCCGAAAGTTCTTTTTTAACGTTCTGTTGGTTCATCGAACGACGTTTCGTTAGCCGAACGAATGTCGGACTCGAATCGAAATGCGATCGACGACTTATTTTGGAGACTTAAACTTAGGAATGCTTTTAAAGTAATTTATTTCAATTGTGCAAGATTGACAACTTATGATTCATATGATGAGTATCTTATGAACTAAACTCTTAACTGCAAAGTCTTGGTCTGTGAAGAATTATTTGCTTTAATTACCAATTAATTTACCAATCCAGTGCGATATTTGCATTACTTCGGTTTAACGTTTCAAGCCATCGGTGGTTGAGATGCTATCCTTAAAACGTAAGAATATTAAATTATCATATGTGTTACATTTCTTAGCAACATGAACATTAATGTGTTCATGCATTTGCTAATCTGTCTATCTATCTCTTACAATCCATCCTATTAAGATTGTCCTAATGGTTTATGCAATTTCATTCCTCACTGACAATGGTCGTACTAAGATTCAACAGATCGATGATGTTGCATTTCATAGCTCGGCGTGGAATTCAGTACGATTCCGTCAATGGCATCCACGTTGTCATCTTCCTCCTCCTCCTCCTCCTCCTCATCGAGCACCAATCAAAATGGGGCATCCTCTGAGAGCAATGAAAACAATCAGTGAGTTCCAGGATTCATCTGCTGTGATTGGTCAAGACAGTTTTGTTTACATTTCTTCTAAGATTTTACAGGCCATACTTTTCTGAGTTCTGATCAAGCAATTGGCATTGTAATTATGATTATTTATTTAAAAAACCCTTACATTTTACTTGGTTTAACATTATGATGTGGAGCATTTGTAATCGACAAATTTCAATTTCAAATTTCAAGCTGAAATTATTTAGCAAGAAATTGTGAATTTGACAGATTTATTATTATTATTATTATTATTATTATTATTAATAGTAGTAGTGGTAGTAGTCACAATTTTCTTTAGCTGTTCCATAAGCTACTCCTGCTCCACACAGAAACAACAGTTCAGAAAAGATAGCAGAAGGCAACATACCACAACATCTTGTAGCCTCTCCCCGGAACACATCCATTGGATGTTCAGAGCCTCAAACTTTGAGGGCATCAGTCAAGGTCACTCAGCTGTTAAAAGTTACTCCTGCTGGAGGTCCAACACTGATAGCAACATCCAGTCAAGGCAGTGAGATCCAAAGCCATGACTCAAACAAGGAAAGTTTGTGTCAAAGGTCTAGTGAACCTGCCAAAGTTTTCCAAAAATCTGAGTTCCAAGACAGAAGACGTTCTTCTGGCAGGGTTACCTGCATTGAAACCAAGGTTTTAGAAGACATTTGTGAGTCGCAAAGTCAAGATCAGTTAACTGGGAACACGAGTGATGCTAGTCACAACCTCAACAAAAATGTCAAAACATCTTGTGAAAGGCCAAGTGATTTATGGTCACAGTCATTGTCCAAGAAAGCAATGCCAGCTGTAATCTGCATTTCCAATCCTCAGTCTCCAGCTGAATCTGCCACTCCTAGTATTTCCAGGCCACAGATTTCATCCCTCTTTGATAAGCTCATATCCAGCAACTTCCTCAATGACGACGAGGTGGAATTCGCCAAGGAAAAGAGGCGATCACTTGGAGGCAATCAGAAAGCTCTTCTGCCCATCAACTGTCCAGAACCAATGCAGAATGGAGACTCTGATGCATCTACACCCATCCTTGACATTCCAGTCAAAATCGCAACTCCTCTCGACTCCTCCGTGATTGAAAACCACGTCGCAGGTGCCGACGATTCTTGCAACATATCACAAGCAGAAGGAGAGCTCTCCCAGAGTTTCCTCCCAGATCTCCTTGAATTCAAAGATGATGCCACTCTGACAAAACCAGTCTCAGATAGGCGATCTTCCATGCCCCCATACCTTCCTTCATCACTCCTGCCCATGTTTAAGCGAGAAGAAGTGGAGAAGGGCTGGAAAGAACAAAACTTCACTGGAGAAGATGATGATGATGACAAGAGTTCAAGCCAACTTCATAAAGCTCCCAATTGTGTTGGCAACAAGAACTCAGATGTAATATCATTGGCCAGTGATGGAGGATCTCTGCAAGACAAGTCGGAGAGTCCCGTTGAAGCTGCAAACAGCGATGCCGGCACGTCCGTTTCCAATTCGTCGGGCAGGAGTTATCGGAACATTAGAAATCATTTCAATAATTCGAGGCACAGGAACGGAAGCAATTCGACAACTCAGGGCGGACATAGAGGTTCGACGGACTACCAGAGGCACCAGCCGAACAGCGGAGGAACTCATTGCGATTCTAACGGACAAGTTCCACGCAACTACTTCAAAAACAACACTGGAAATAATGGAAGGACCAATCATGGAGATCACAAGACCAGGCAGAATCACTTTAATTGGAATGGTAATTTCCAACACGGTCGCTTGCAGCAACTGAATCCTGCAGTTCTCCAACTCCATGCCCAACCAAAGGCAACATTCCAGCAACAATACCAACATCAGACATTCCATAACAACCAGAAACAACTTCAGCTGCACAATCAACAGCAGCAGCAACAACAATCAAAATCTTCTGGCTCTCCTCCTGGTGCCTTCAACTTGCAACATCTCAACTTGGCCAACTCAGTGGCTCAGCCCACACAGGGTTTCTATACGCAATACTTTGCCCATTATCCGGCCGAGTACGCTCAAGCCATCTTGAATCCTGCCTCTTACTATGGCTTCAGGGGTAGCCTTTCGACGCAATCGGCCATCGCAAACAGGTCCAGCAACGGCGTCATTTATCATGGCAATGCTGCTAATAGTAACGGCTCTCTGAGATATCATTCGTCTGTTCCTAGGGGCATGACCCCCTCATATTTTGCTCAAGGCACGCCTTTAGTCATGGCTACTTTCCAATCCAACAACGGTATACAGTCGTTAGTTTGCTCCGATCAATTGAGCTCGCAGACGCCTCAAGCATGCTTCTTCGACCCTACAGTACCTCCTCCACCTCTCACTAACACCCCGTCCGTGGCAACATACGCCCCTCAAGTCTTACTTTACGACAGGAGGGTGACGACCGACGCCAGTGGCAAGGCGATGTGCCCTAACTGTGCCAGCAATGACCACAGCTTCAGCACATGCCCTCATTCTCTGCCATCCATTCCAAGGTAAGATTTGATTGCACACCTATTTTCAAATTTATAATAATTTGTGTCTGTTCAAAATGTAACATTTCAGGCAAACTGGAAGTTTTTAACATTAATAGGTTTTAGTAAACTTTATTTTGATCATGTGCCCATTTTAATATGTAACATGCAGTTGCACAAAAAGCAAAACAACTAGGCAATTTGTGTCCAGAGACATTTTTGTGGATTTCTCTTGGTTTTTCCCAACTTGAAGCAATGCTAAGTCAAGAAAACATTTAATTACTTCCTAATCAATACTATTTCATCTTCCACCAGGTGAGGAATTGTAGCAGCACCCAAGGACTGGTCTTTCTCCCTCTAAGGGCTATCGATGCCCAGAGAGAAAACCTCTTTCCATGACAGGAAAATGATGCTACTTGTTATTTTAGACATCTCACAACTGCGCTTTTTTAGATCATTCATTATGATCGGATTTGAAATCGCCGTTGATGCATATTATTATGACAGGCACTTGAGGAGTTATTTTTTACATATGACCCGAGTGCATAATAATTACGAACCTTGAGTCAAACCAGCCTTGGTGCTTACAAACCTTTGCAAAACAACGAAGCTCTCAGACAGACGTGTAAAAGTTTTTAAAAATTTTCTCTGGAAGGTTTTTACGTGATCATATTTTCGAACTTTTAATGACTGAAACGTATTTTCGTTGACAATAAAATCTTTCTAAAACGGGATTTCGATTTAGGTGCTGCAAATGAGCTCCGAGTTTACCGCAATGGTTGCTTCACGGATATTTTCATTAGTGGTGCTGTCGCAAAACGATAATTTTTCAGATGTTTAAATCCGCGTCAATCCTTTCGCACGATGGAATATGAAATACATAAACTTGGAGAAAAAACAATTTAATAACCTAGTCAATTATTTTTACTATGAAATGCTGTTTTAATATTTAATAATTTTTTTTTATTCTGTAGACTTAGACGATCGTTAACAGATATCCATCGCTTTGTAATTAGGTCAGGACTTCCTTGAAATTGAAATCGTCGTCTAATCGGCGGTTACCACCTGAAAAACAGGATGACTGCGATGTAGTCGCGTTTAATTTAAATAATTGAAATAAATTATAAAAATAAAAATTCTTATTTCGCTTTTAATTTACCTTTAAAAATTGAATAAGATTACAAGATCAGCGATGCAGTCGTCAGAAGAGCGTCTCGTTCGTTATATCTGAAATTCGAATCACAATCGCCACATTTGAACTCTTCATTTTTTAATGGTTAGAAAAAAAACTGACAAAATTGTAAAATAGCGAACTCAATTTTCGAGAAAACATGGATCACACTATGCCAGCTTATCCGAATGCCTCGCTGTATGTCGGCGATCTCCATCCAGATGTCACAGAGGCTGTCCTATATGAGAAGTTCTCCATGGTTGGACCAGTTCTCAGCATCAGAGTGTGCCGTGACATGATCACCAGACGAAGTCTCGGCTATGCCTATGTCAATTTTCAGAATCCCCTGGATGGTTATTTGAATTTGAGTGATTCGATTTTAAATTGAGTTTGACCAGTCTTGTACTTGAGAATGCCGGCATTATTTTTGAGATTATTTTATGCTACATGTTCTTGAGATTCCTGCCATATTTGATCTGGAATGAAATATTAAAATTTGTATCTACTATCACATCAGACTTATGTTTAGACAAGTTCTTCTAAGCGTTATGAATTAGAGATACTTTCTGAAAACATTCATTATTTTAATATTTCTGCTTTTTCTTTTTGAGAATAGTTAGCTTTATGATTTAGTTTGCAAATCCGAAAAGATGAGTCTCTTGACTAAATTGATGACTGGCAATTGATTATTAATCAATGATTATTTAATTAATTAATGATTATTTTAAACAAAGTTGACTTTGTGATTTTGTTTTTATGTTTAATTGTAACCAATGATTGAGGATCTATTTTGGATGTTACTTTATAACAAATTCAGTTCTACTTTTCAGCTGAAAGAGCTCTGGACACCATGAACTTTGACCCTGTCAATGGTTCCCCCATTCGCATCATGTGGTCCCAGAGGGATCCCTCGTTGCGCAAATCTGGAATTGGCAACATCTTCATCAAGAACCTGGATAAATCCATTGATAACAAAGCTCTCTACGACACCTTCTCCACTTTTGGAAACATCCTGTCCTGCAAGGTTGGAATGCTTTATGTTGTTCTTTACTTTAACCTATGGAGGCTTAAATGCATTTTAATGAAAACTGGATTCATGTTGATATTCTTTATCCAAAACCTGGGGATCCATCAAGATGGTTCACAATCACATCAACCTAATTATTAAGTCCGATCACCTCCATCTCTGTCCACGTTCCCAGATTGCTACGGACAGCAACGGCAGCAAAGGTTACGGGTTCGTGCACTTTGAAACAGAGGAGGTGGCTAAACTGGCCATTGAGAAAGTCAATGGGATGCTGATGAATGACAAGAAAGTGTGAGTACGATGTCGATGTTGAGGTTCTCAGTAACAACTAATAAGCTTGTAAATCTGAGTCAGACGATTCAATCATGATTTATTATCAACTTCAATGTTATTTTACTTCAACCTTACCGAAATGCTGGACTGCCAGAGGATTTAAGGCATGTTCGTGTGAGGCATGTCTCTGAGTGACTAGTCATTGTTAATTCAATTCTTTGAAGCTATGTTGGGAGGTTCATGTCTCGTCGGGAGAGAGTGAACCAGATGGGTGATCAGTCCAAGAAGTTCACCAATGTCTTCGTCAAGAACTTTGGAGACCATCTGGACACTCAGAAGCTCAAGGAAATGTTCGAATGCTATGGCAAGATATTGAGCTGCAAGGTTGTACGTGATAATAATTTTATTTTACTATATTTTTCATGGATTCTAAATGTTTGAGGCTGTGCATAAAGTATGGTGTTTTGAGGATGAATTGAACACTTCAGGTGATGACAAACGAACTGGGAGTACCGAAAGGATTTGGCTTTGTTTGTTTTGAGGAACACGAATCCGCCTTGAAGGTTGGAAGATTGAGTTGAAAATGAATATTCAAATTGTTTCAACCGAGTTGAGTGTTATGTTGAAGATGTCGGTGAATGAGTAATGATCGATTGCTGAAGAGAAGAAGTTAAGATCGATTTTCATGAATGATAACAACTCTTATTATTCGTAAAATATTTCCTCAACACAACTCGAATCTCAGCATTCACCCCACTGTCGCATTCATCATCAGGCTGTTGAACAACTGAATGGAAAGGAAATCAACGGTAGGGAGCTTTATGTGGCCAGGGCTCAGAAGAAAGCGGAGAGGCAGGCTGAGCTGAGGGAGAAGTTTGAGAGATTCAAGGCCAGCCTGATGGGCCGTTGCCATGGTGTCAACCTCTACGTCAAAAACCTCGATGACTCTGTGGACGATGAAACACTGCGCAGTGAATTCAGCAAATTTGGGGAGATCTCCAGTGTCAAGGTGAGAGACAAAAGGGTTAGTGAGGACATTTATGTTAATGTACCTTTTACCGTTGCCCTATAACTTAACAAGCTGGGCGTCTTCCTTTTTATAGTTTTGATTCGTTCGTTGTGTTGGCTGGCAAAAGTATTATTGCTAAATTTATTATTAGCACGTTAAGTAGTGAATAGTGATTATTATCTGATAATTAGTGATGATTCCTTCACAAAATATAATCTCATGGCAGACATTCTCTCATTACACACAGGTCATGATGGATGGCGATAGGTCCAAATGTTTTGGCTTTGTGTGCTTCAAAAACCCCGACGATGCGTCAAGGGCTCAACAGGAAATGAATGGTCGCCTCATGGGAAGCAAGCCCCTCTACGTGGCTCTCGCCCAACGCAAGGAGGAACGCAAGGCCCAGTTGGCTAGCCAGTATCAAAAGCGTTATTGTACCTTCCCTCAGCTGGTTATTCATTATATTTCAATTGATTTCATTTCTAAATATTTACGATATTCGCTATCTCCAATATTTGTTCAACAAAGTAACAACGTAATTTCAGCTGATGTAATAATATCGACTTCATCTCTTTACTGCAATTATCAAGACAGTTTCGATGATTTTTCACAGAACTACCAAGGTGGTCAGTTTTTCACTCCGAGCAACACAGGCTTCTACATCTCACCCAGCTTCACTCCTCAATCGACTCAGAATTTCTACACTCCTCCCCAGATGAGACCCTCTGGCCGTATGAGCCAGCATGGCAGGAATGACAGTGAGCAGAATGATTGGTCAATGCATGGCCCATAACCGATGAATAAACTTGTGTTGTTTGGCTTTATTGGCCACTCAGGATATCAGGCCAGCAATGGCACGATGACCAGGCAGGCTCGCTCTGTTGGACAACTGCCGATGCGGGGCACCAATAATGCCCGTCCAATCACTGGTCAGCATCAGCAGGTGGCTCAGTCCCATAGATTGGCCTCACCCGGTGAGAAATATTTTATTTTTTAGTTATGCAACATTTTTTTAAATACTTTCAGATTTTAAGGAATATCACTTTAACAAGCACTCGATTAATCTTTTCTTTCATCTCTTTGAAACCTTCTTCCAGCTTATCCGGTGAACATCCTCCAATCAAACATCGTCCACCTGCCAAGCCCACGCCTGCCCCTCAAGTATGCCACTTATCAATCCCCCAATGGACCTTACATGAGTCCCATAGTGCCTATGTCACAGCATGCTCAGCAGCAGCAAGCACAGCAGCAGCAGCAGCAACAGCAACAACAACAGCAGTCGAACCACCAGGTTAGTGGAAAGTAGTTTTGTAAGTCGTGTGGCGTTGAGATCCTGCCCTGGAAAATGAATAGCATTTGCCTTAAAGTTGAAAACGAATTGATTTTTCAGAGTTAATGAACTTAATTGTTATTCTTCTTGATTTTAAAACATCAAAACTACTACCTACTCTTATAAACTTTTGTAATATCTTTATGACCGTCAGGTACTACATGTGCAAGGTCAAGTACCTCTGACCTCGACTATGCTCGCCAGAGCCCCTGCCAATGAGCAGAAGCAGATGCTGGGCGAGCGTCTCTACCCGCTGATCCAGGGCATGTATCCCGATCAGGCTGGAAAGATTACTGGCATGTTGCTGGAGATTGATAACTGCGAACTGCTCCACATGCTGGATTCAAGAGATCTGCTTAAAGCCAAGGTCATGATGATTAGGGTCATAGCAGTGGTGCTAGCTGGTGGCTGACGGTATTACAAAATGTTAGAACCATTTTGAATTCCAATTTTAATTCCCTTCTAGGTGGAAGAGGCTGTGGCAGTCCTCCAAGCTCACAATGCCAAGATTGCTGCCAACATGGACGGAGAAAGTACTTGACTAGAAGATATGATAAGTTTGAATAACAGGTGCTAGAGAGAGAGAGAGTGTGTGTGAGTTAGAGAGGGAGAGAGGTCTTGGTCAGTTTTTCTCAAGAACATTCAGTTCGTTTTCTATTTTTGATCGTTTGTTCGTTTTGCATTATTTTCAACCTAGGTACGAGTTTTCAATTTGAGCGTGTTGGACTCCTTAGGTTTCTTCCAATTTGTCTTTTTCACCTCCTCCTCACTTTTCATCCATGATCCGTGGTAAAAAAAAAATAGTTAAACAGATATGCATGTCCTGCGCACCGAATTTCTGCTTTAACTCATTTCAGAACATCCTTGGACTTAATGCTTGTTGGTGCACGATTTTGCATGTTAAATTCCATATTTATTATTAGTTTGTATTGTCCACTTGAGGCGCTCCTAGAAAGTTCTTATGAAAAAAATATTTGGTCACTGAGAAACATGATTTTCTTGTCGCCTTTCTTCTCTGACTTTTCAAGTGCTCAATTTTTTGGGAGTTTTCCACGTAATCTAAATATTTCCATCGATGGCAGCTATTTTGGCTCATTCTACCCTACAAACCTGACCACTTTCCTAGTACTTGGACATTTCTGTATAGCTATACTCACTGGATTCTAAATAGTTTTTCCGTCACTATTTTGAAAGTGGACAAACTCATTTGGCATTGTTATTTAGATTGCTCGTTTTGGAAATATTGACTTGTCGTTTTTTGACTTTAAAAAAAAATTAAAAATAAATAAAATGTAGCTTTCTGCTGCCCAAAAAGCCTCTTGTTGCTTGTTAGCCCAGATTAAGTTGATGCAATTTGAGGTTCATAGCGACTAAACAATGGAACTGTTTGTTTGTTTATGGGGAGATAAACAGGATCATTCGTGATTTTGTATTTAAGTAGATCACAGAAATCTGTTCTAGGTCGACATTAGCGGTGTGACCGTCGTCGCAGCCTCGACTGGTACGTAATGAATCAATGGCAAATCGCTCAGTTTTTTAACGGCAACACCAATGCTGAAACTGTACTCAAGTTCCACACCTTCGTCAGCGTTTGTCTGCTTTTGGAGCGGCGGTAGGCAGATTTGCGGTGGCAAATTCCAACTACTTGAGCGGGATGCTGGATGATTCGTCTTGCGCAATCATCGACAAAATGATGACATCACGATGCACAAATTAGAACGAATGTTTCATCGTTTCGATAAATGTATCGCAAGCATCATTCGGCGGCGACATATCCAAAAGTTAGCAAATTTGGCATGAAATCGTCTGCTTCCAACTTATCACAAAGATGACGAAAGCTTTGAGTGTTCAAATAATTTTGTTAGATGTCCCATGGGATTCATTGAAGGCATTTTTATAGTTTGTGTGAGAATTGAACAATATAATTAGCTTATTTTTAAATCGTTAATCGAATAATTTTTGCAATTTCAAAATTTCAATGCGTGCCGACTTCATTCAGTCTTCAAGGGTTTTATTTGTACATCAGCGTACAAATTGCGCTTTCAGATTTTGTGTTGTAACGTTAAATATGCGGGAGGTTAATTCAAACATTTATTCGACAACAACAACTTATTCGTCTGCAACTACAAATCTATTGAGTTATCTTCCCCTCAAACATCCTTGGCAATCACTTCTTTTTGGATCGTAGCATTAATAGTGGGCCTTGTTTTTATGCAAATTAATTTTGTTGCTGCCATACTTTCGTTGCATGCTGAATTCACGGAAGGACTTGCAAGCATCCACATCGGACATGTTTTTAACTGCATACCAAGTGAGGTTGGTTTAAATTGCCCATAATTATTTTTTTTGACCACGTAATAGTCAATTTAGAAGCATGCATTACGCCCGTGTGATTTTAATACTTTTGGTAATTTTAAATACGCAAAACCTAAAATATCATCATCTTGAGTATGTCAGTAAATCAGAAATACTGACACCAGTAACACACTGAATTTTATTTAAGCATTGCAAATATGTCTTTGTTTTCTTGCACCGAGAGATTATACAAAAAATACAAAGTTCAAATCTGAATTATTGAATCAAAAACTGCATTCAGTAATACGGAGACATGACGCAGCAAAACTAATACCTTCTTATTTTCTGAAGCTTTCTTTGAATTCTTCGGTGACAAAATAATTTGAATGAAATGCTCGCAGTTGTTGTCGTACCAAGTATCAGTACTTGCACAGTTCTTAAGTACAATTAATTAATTAAGTTAATTTAATATTTTTTTTATAATTTGTATGATTTTTTATTTGATAAATTGGCCTATATTTCGATGCAAATAAACATCACGAAATCAAGAAACGCTGAAGAAAGCTGGAATAATATCGACTATAACACTGGACAACATTCAGTTTTTTGTCAAAACCTTCCAATTTTTCAAAAACAGAGTAAAAACATTTCAAACAATTTATTAATAATCACTAAAATTATTTAGCGCCCGGAATAACATTTATACAACAGTCAAAAATATTTAATAAAGTTATGCTTTGACTCTTTTTTGCTTGTCGTTTGTAGCTTTCGCGTGGAATTTCCCTAACGAATGTCCAGCAATAATCAGCCAGATGTATGGCTATATCATCACCATTGCGGAGGAGACCGTCCTTCAAACTAATTTTTGATGAGTCAATGAATAAACGCCACTCTTCTGTTTTGTGTTCAATGTTCAATTCTGTCAACAGTGGCATAGCCAGGATTTTAAAATCGACCGACGTGGGAGCAAATTTTGTTTATGTGTACTTAAATATTACAACAGCAAAATATAGCACTGGCGGATTAGCAGCTAAATAATTAATTGAACACTAAAGACGCATTAGGAAAGAAAACACTTGTAATTTGGTTATCGAAACTTAAAATAAGTAATAAATATTGATGTCGGAAGCTTTCCTAATTTACCGGATCTGTATTGTGATCAATCAATTCTTTATAAAAAAAAAAAGTGTAGCGTCCAGCGTAATTGTTTAAACGTCTAGAAGTTTTCTTGCAATCATTTTGTGATCACTTGAAATGATTTTATTGGCATGTTTTTGTCTCGGTCATCTCACAGCCACACAATGGTTTCACTTCATCAGTGAACGTCTCAATTTGTCCCGAATTAGTTAGAATCGTCTTTCAACGTAATTGGTTTTTCTATAGACTCCATTGTGTCAGGCAATGCAATTAAGCTGCCCGAGTTATGAATGTTCACCAGCCTCTGATAAGATCATCTGAAAAGCAGCTAAAAAACAACCCCATTATCACAGCTGTCATGTTAGCTGCTATAGTCAGAGGCATAGCCTGGGGTTTCTGAGCCCTGATAATTTGGTGTCCCCCAAGCATAGAACTGAAACTGAAGCAAACCAATCATAATCTTAAACCTCTCTAAGACCAAGTGAAGCTAAGCCATAAACACTTATGAATGTTAATAAGAATCCTAGCATTTATTTTGTTTACAAATTTAAACTGGTCATGAATCGTTTATCAAAATTGTATATCATATTTAACCAATTTATTATTATTTAGCGCCCAATTTTGGAAACAAAAAACCCTAGACACGCGCCCGGGGCGGTCGACACCCCCCCCTAGCTACGCCACTGCATGTAGTTGGAATTTGGCGACCTCTCCAGAAACAGAGGACAAGCAACTGTTGTTTATTGTTGTTGCATCCTAACGAGATACTCGCATGACCGAGGTCACGTAGACCCCAGTTGACCCGAATCTCTGAACTCTCGTTTTGTTTACATCGGCCTCAGCACGACTCAAGATTTTGAAATAAATAGTTCTCAGAAGAAAGCCATAGATTGTATGCAGTTTCAACAGTTCTATCTGTCATAATAGCCACAATAACAAAAGACTGTTGAATGTTCAAACACATTCGTTTCTGTGAAATATCTTTTTAATCGACTACGAAGAAGTTGTTTACAACTCTTTCGGCGGTTATATTCATGCGCTCGATGATTTCCGAAAAATAGTTCTGTTTACGATGCCCCACATTGTATCGAATAAGTGATAAATTTGAGTAGAATGCACAATAAAAGTATAAAACAAACAATTTATGACGTAGAAAAGTGAGAATTTTTTTATCAAGACCTCTGCGTATACATTGTCCTTTTGTTAAGAAAGCAAATGATTTATTCAATGACATGGAGCACAAAGCTTTAGAAAACTGCTAGAATAATTAATAATAATAATAACAATAACAATAATAAAAAGCAAAACCCACTACGAATTATTAATAAGTTCGAAGTTCAAAGTTCGTAGCTTCGACAATTTCAGCGGGAATTGCAATGGAAATTGCAACCATTTCAACCTCCAAATGTTATTTTAATTCGTTGTTTTAATTGAAATACTTTCACGAGAAATAACAGTAGCAGGTGCTGAGTTATACGAAGTTGATGACGGCAATTGGAATATTTGTGTCAAAGTACAACATTATCAACAACAACAACAACAACAACAACAACAACAACAACAACAACAAGTCACGTACGATCCATTGTTGTCATTAATTCCAAAAATTACTTTCAAAACTTCAACAACTGACCAACAAATAAAACAAGACTGATAACAAAATAAACGTCATTTGCAACGAATAATAGCAAACCGTAATGCATGGGGATGCATGGTTGGTGGATGCATGCATTCACCGACTATAATTAGAGCTTTCAGCCTCTGTTCAGGCCGCTGCGCGAGTCCCGGGTGGAGGCATTTTTGAGCATTTCTGAACAAATTCTAAAGTATTTCTCTACAAAATCGTCATAAAATTCTCTTCATTCAATTCTTCCGCTTCACTGGGCGCATTTGTTGAACAACAGGAGTAAAAATTTGCGGCAAATTGAAACAATTTCAGCCCTTGTCGTACACGCTCTCCAAGGACTCTCTGAAGTAGTTCAATTGATTTTGTGAGATTCGTTGACTAGGAAATACACAGCCTTAGAACGACTTTCATAATTCTGTATTTGCAAGGAAAGGGAATTTAAAACGCGAGGTTGGAGTTTACATTTTCTTGTATCATCATCCTCATTATCATCATCATCATCATCATACTGCTCCAGGTTACTGTGGAGGTTTTGCGAAACTCCCTCGAGTGTGGAAATGTGTGGAATGCCAATTGATTAAAATGTAGCGTAGTCGTCGAAAATGAACTTATTATTTGCACTATCACCTTCGAACATCAGTGTGTTGTGATGTTCGTAATCGAAACGAACTCAATGTTTATTCATTTCGGTTTTCGTAGCAGTCTATTTCAACCTTCGCAACACTGGCGCTAGAAGTTACTTTTCCGATTGATGAATCGTTTGAACGATGGTGATGAGATTGAATCAATCAATCAATCAATCAATCATTCAACCAACCCAGAACCGATTAATTTTCTTAAAAATGACGCCATTCCCACTGTTTTTCATTTGTTTGCAAAATGCAGCAGGCCGATCCCGAGAGCAGCACACGCACTTATTTTCTGGGTCCAGTTTGATCGGACCATCCATTGCCATTAAATGGCTTCTATGTTCCTGGTGTTATCAATCGACCCAATATCCATTCCCATCCCGGACATCTATCTTTCCAACATCTGATTTACCGTACATCATCCATTTCTTAATCCGGTTAGAAACATCGCGGGATTATTGCGTTTAATTATTGTCATTAACAAAACAACCCAAGAAAAGTCATGTAATATCTTTTAAATCCCGTTAAATTAAGGAAACAAACATGTCACCGTCTGTGACTCTTTCGTCCGACAATTTCTTAGCGGACAAAATTTATGTTTATAAACAAGGAAACCATCTACGGATGTAAATTAACTCTTAGTGAAGTCATCCTTCTACCAGTCTCTGCAAGAATAACGCTAAATAATTTTGTTTTCGTGAAAGGCAATTATGGTAATAAAGAAGGTGATTTATAAGATTACATCACACGACCATTAATTTCCGATGACCTTTGCAGCAAAAGTGACTCACGTTCGAAAATCGAGCAGAAACCGACTGACATTTGAACTTAGAAATAAAAATGTTCGGCTTAGCATTGTTGTTAGGACCCAGTTTATTTTAAAAACAAGTGCAAAACATTTAAGTTTTATTTGTTTAGCATTTTTATTCAATTTTCAAAATTCATTCACTCATCGAGCGATTTCGATGCTCTCGGCGGTCATGCTCAGAATTTTTGTAGCTTTTTAGATTTAACAATAATCTTGAAAACATTCTCACTTCTTACAGAACATGGCCACAAAAACATTAAAAAGTTTCCTTAGCCATATTTGGCGTCGCGGCCGACAGATGAAGAGTGAGCAGACGACTTCGGAGGCTTATAATCGTGCGAATGTATTTTCGTCAGGTTTGTTATCGGTTCAACTTTTAGCTCCTTCGGTTTTTTTTTATAATGAATTGAAATCGTTATATGACATCATTAATGTTAGAATAACAATTATTAGAATCATATTTTATCAAATAATTATTAGAATAGAATTAGAAATATTAGAATATCAATTGCTTTTAGGTTATCATTGTAAAGTTGAGTGATCTTGGCAGCAGTAATGTGTGCATTGTAATTTATTCTTTGTAGTTGAGTCAATAAAACATACTTAGACAAAATTGAAACCAATAAATAAACAGCAATAAACTTGGTAATAATTTGCAGCTACTTCATTAAAGTTCAATTTATTAACAGATGTTCAATATTGTTCATAAAATTACATTTCACTGATGTGCAGTCCAATTATTGTGTTTTATGTTTTATGTTCAGGAGAGTTTTCCACCGATGTCGACTCGAACACGGTCGATTTTGCTCCTCTCCAAGGCGTCCGAGTGCTGGATGTTTCAAGGTTTGCACGAACACTTTATAAGTTCCTTTATAAGTCCCTGGTTAAATGATAACAACAATCCAGTAAATTGATAAAATACTAGTGTCACAAGAATTTTTATAAAATCCATAAATGATGATTTTGAATTATTTGCTTAATTGGAAATTAATTTAATTCAACAATATAATACTCGTTTTTACTCGTGAATATTTGAGGAGCTCAGTCATGCCTCCATTAAAATTTCACTTCAACAATTGTGCTGGATATTTTGTGCCCTGTAGGTTTGGGCCATCTAGAGTGCATTACGATGACAATGTAATCTCATGCATCATCGCCATCATCATCATCATAATCACCTTCATCATCATCATAATAACATCATCAAATTCCTATTCATGTCCTTTTTCATCTTTCATAGAAACCACAGTATCAAGATCTCATTTCGCCTTATTCAACTGATGAGATGAATCTGTGGTTCTGTCGTTGCTGCTGCTGTTGTTGTGAGATTCGTTGACTGTTGTTGTTGTTGTTGTTGTTGTTTGCTGGGAAACTGAACTAACAAGTTAACAAGCCAGAGCATTTTCATGGACAATTGATGGATGGAGGGTTGGGTGGATGAATGAATTATAATTAATTCTCTCGTAAACACTTATTATTAATTGGTTATCGACGATGTACTTATGATTAATTGATTAATTAAGTAAGCAAAACCTGTTCAGTTTGCTTTATAAATGTTTATTTTCGTGCTTTAATTGATGTAATCGTCGTCATCATCATCATCATCGTTGTCGTCGTCATCATCTTCGCATTCAAACAATCGTCATCGTGACATCATCACGACAACAACAAAAGTTACCTGTTTATAAACGTCTGTTTCATAGCTGGAAGATTAGGACGGTGCTCCCGCAACGGGATTCGAACCCGAGCTGCCATCGTGAGAGGAAGTCTTAACCATTAGACCATGCGGGAGCACATGGCGACAACACCGCGTGCATCGAGTTCACATCCACGTGTCGTGGCTTCTCTGAATCTTCAATGTCCTTTGTTAAGTCAAAGATCCATGCATCCATCTCAATGAGCTTAAAAGCTAACTCCACCTTCTGCTCGTTAATATTAATCGGTCATCGTTAATATTCAGATATGCTCATTAATTTTAATCGTCGAGTCTCCCACTCCCCATAGCTCTGTTTTCTCGGCATCTTTAGTCTCCTCTTGTAACCGTCAGACTCGACTCTCCCGGGTGTTCAATATCTTTTTGCAGGCTGGAAATGGAACTGAGTTTTTCCAGCCGCTATTTTTAGCTTTCGAAGATTTTCTGATTTACTGCTAGGAATTCCAGGGAGGTTTTTATTTGTGGCTTTTTTTTTTTGCCACTTCTTTGAGCGATTCATTGAAACGAGAGGAGAGGCTGTTATGATGACTGTGATGATGATGATGATGGTGATGATGACGATGATGATGATGATGACGACGATGATGATGATGATGATGGTGGTGGTGATGGTGATGATGGTTATGATGACGTCGACGACGATGGCGATGTCGTTTCATTCTGGAGAAATGACACTTTTTGCACGGCACGCTCAAATAAAACACTTAAGAAATAAAGGCCTCACATGAGTGTGAGGAAAAATTCCATCCATTCTCAAGTTCCACTCAACATTTGACATCCCAAAAAGTTTTCGAGAGTTTTTGAAATCTTCGAAGAATGCAACGAACGATGCTTGTTCTTTATTTCAACTACTCTTTCTTTCGTGGCTTTGGCTTGATTTCTGGATTTATTGTTTTTATTTTGTATATTTTGGTTTCTTGGCCACCAACTCGAATTAAACAGGAATTAAAGTGCTACTCGCGAGTGAGACGATGAGGTTAGCTGGTGTGCTTTTGTTTCGACCACCCTGCAGCCCTGTTCAATAATACACTGGATGATGGCGATGTTGTCCTCGTGTCTCATTCAGGCGGAAAATCTTCGTTATTGGAAGGCATTATTTATTTCCTCCTCCATCGATCCATCCTTCCTTTCTTCCTTTCTTTCTTTCTTGGACTTTTAATGGGAATGCCGCTTTATCTTTGCGTTTCAGTCAGTTTTTTCTCTGCTTTGTGCCGCCCGATCTCTTTCATTTCAACCATTTATCTTTTCAAGTCCTTATCACTGTTATCTACCATCATCATCGTCATCATCATCATCGTCATCGTCATCATCATCATCATCACCGTCAACATCGTTGTCGTCGTAGTTCATCATCATCGCCATCATCATCATCATCACCATCATCAATAAATTATTCTCGAAGTGATAGGAGATGCAATCTGCCTTTAATAAAGCTGAGAGAAGGAGTTGATTTCCATGGAGTAACTGGTGATGGTGATGGTTTCTTTGTAACAACGCTTCTTTCTTCCATCTTGGCATGGATCTTGTGAACCATGCGTGGAACCTCTGCATGTATTTTTGTCTGTCGTTTTGCATTCAGTTCAAATTCATTGAAATTCTGGTTATTTGTGAGGCATGCAACAATTATTGATCTTTCCTCCTCTGCCCATTTATCATCATCATCATCATCAGCATCAGCAGCAGCAGCATCATCATCATCATCGCCGTAATCATCCTAATCATAATTATTATAATCATTGTTAATCATAATCGCCTTTACCATCATTATATTCATCATCACCATCATCATCGATCTCTTATCTCTTGGGAGGTTTGCATAAAGAGGTATCACCCCGGAATGTATCATGAGTTGAGAATCACCTCAGTCAGGGATTAAATTACTCGTGTTTAATTTGAATGTGTTAAATCCTTTGTACGACCTTTGGAATGTAAAAATAGAAATGTTGGATTTCCCACTGGGTCTAATTTTAAACTTATTGTGTTAGCGAGCATAGTTTTTTTACTTTCGTTGTGACTGCAACGTGACCTTGAGTTTTTGTCGTCTGTTCATGGTTTTAAGACTGAAGTCTGTTCAGAAGAGGCCACTTACATCATCACTCACATGTTACAAGTTGTTGTCGTCGTGGTTATAATTACTAATTATTATTTATTACTGATTATTATTTGTTACTGATTATTATTTATTACTGATTATTATTTATTACTGATTATTATTTATTACTGATTATTATTTGTTACTGATTATTATTTATTACTGATTATTATTTGTTACTGATTATTATTTGTTACTGATTATTATTTATTACTGATTATTATTTATTACTGATTATTATTTATTACTGATTATTATTTATTACTGAT